>PVIC010048240.1:0-13608 GCA_004025085.1 Thryonomys swinderianus | reverse complement strand
GGAAACAAAAAATATTCATCTATGAAACAGAAAGTAAACTATATTGGCCTTAAAATTGCCCTTGTTTATTGCCTTACAAGAGATCTTTCCCTGTAGTAAAAAGAAGAAAACCCAGGAAAAGTCTTAAGATTTCATGAACTAAAGAGATTTAGCTTAGATGCTAGAGAAACTAAACTGGTTAGTCTGTACCAATTTATCACAGAAGACAGAGGATCAAAAACAACTATGAAGCCCTTCAGAGCCAAAAATATTCCATTAGGTGTCTACAGCACATGTCATGTGAAAACTACCAAGAGAAGGAAACAGTCATCCAAGAAGATTAAATGGAACAGTTTCTAACATGGCCATGGTGCCAAAACCATTGTGTTCCTACCAACTAAATTGGGAGACTCATACTTTACTTGCCTTTGAACAGATACACCGAGGACTTTAAATCAGTAGAGGAAAATATTTATTCCCTAGAATGAGTGCTGCTTCAGGGCTGCCTAACTAATAAATACAAGAGTGAACATGTTTCCAAATAAATGTATCCATGTAAATAAGGTCCTAGGGAATTTAAAAGCATATAAAAATATCCAGCACCCACCAAGATAAAATCACAATATCAGAATCTCCATAAAAGGTTATTAGGTAAGAAAACAAGCAGAAAAACACAAACCATAGTAAGGACAATAATGAATTAATCAAAATTGAGCCAGAGCTCACACAGACATTAGAAAAAGTGGGTACTGTTATAAAAGCTGTCACTATAGCTGTTTTTGGAATTTTAAAAAGAAGAGACAAAGTATAAAATATGCAAACTGAATTTCTAGAGGTGAAAACTACAATGTTTGTGTGGACAAACTAACTGAATGAGATTCACAGAAGCCTAGGCACAGTAAAGAAATGATTGCTGGATGTTACGATATAGCAAAGAAGATATCCAAAATGAAGCTCACAGGGAAAGGAAAAAAAAAAAGAAAGAATGAAAAGAGCTTTAATAAGCTATGGGACAATCGCTTCTCGGCCTTTTAGCTAAGATCAAGTGTAATAAGCTATGGGACAATTTCAAGAAGCCTAATCTACATGTGCCTGAGGCATCTAAAAGGGAAGGTGGACAGAAAATATTTATAGAGGAGCTGAAAGTTGATATAAAATATAAAAGACTTGATCTATATACAGCACAACAAAAAGCCAGCACAAAAAATGAAGTAAATGGAAACATAATAATCAGATTCCTGATACTATGGGTAGAAGAACATCTTAAAAAGAGGACAAGCAACTGAATAAAGGAAAAACTCACTCTACATAGGAGAAAAGATAGTTACAGTTCTTATAGACATGAAACATGAAACTGTGGGGAAATATCTTTAAAATATGCAAAAACACTAAGCCTAGAATTCTGTGCAAAGAGAAGATATCTTTTAAAAAGGAAAAAGAAATATAAAGACATAGGTATACAAAAACTGAAAAAAAATGAGAATGTACTAAAAATATGTTAAGGAAAGAAATTCATGGAGATGAAAAGTGGTACATGGTGAAAATATGGATGTACACAAAGAGCAAGGAACACTGCCTGGCCTGCCCTGCAGCCCTGTAAACACTGGAAGCAAAGGCAAAGCTGTAATCACCCTCCAGCTGCAGTCATGTATACAGGCTCAGACACAACAGACTCTTGGCAAAGGCTGGGAGAATCACTGACTCAAGAATCCTAAAGAACTTTCTATCCAATCAGTTTAGAAGACCAGTAAGCTAACCCAGGAGACATTCCAGCAGCCACAGAGAGACAGAAACACGCATTTTACAGAATTAGCTCATGAAAGCCCCTAACTAAACAGTAACAGCACACTTGAGAGTTGAGAGGAAAGTTAATGTCAAAAGTTATTTACCATGTCTGGCACCGTGACTTCTGACTCTTCCCCAAAGTCACAATGTGTTTTGAATGAGTTCAAGAAGTCAAAGCAGCCATAACAATACATCTAAAAACACAAAGGAAAACCTCCAGAGCTGCTTCAGAAAAGGGTGTTTAAAATGAGGAAGAGTATTTTGATGGAGGTAAAAGGCAATGCATTTTTTATTGATATAGTTTTCTTAATGTAACCATTCCTCATAGTTTTCAACCACAGAGCGAGGCTATAAGGTACATATGGCTTCTCTGTGCCTCCCTCACATTACTTCCCTGTTGGCTTCTTTTGTGAGTGTATAAAGAAAGTGAGCTTGAGTGATTTTTATGGAGATAATAATTAGACAGTACTGTGTAATTAATTTTACTATCTTGTGAGAAGAGATGTTTAAACATAGTAAATGATCTCATGTTATAAAACAGCTTAAACAGCATTCATGTAAACACTGAATGCATATTGGTTAACTTGAATTGTGTATAACTGGATCTTTCTTCTGATCACTCAGGTTGTATGTGTTTTCTTCAAAAATTTTAAATGCAATACTTCATGTGCCTGCTACACTGCAACAGAATGTTCAAATATATCTTTCTATAATTTCACAAACTGTAATATACTGATATTTCTTTTTTTTTTTTGCTTTTGAGGCAGGGTCTCACTTTGTAGTTCAGGCTGGCCCTGAGCTCACTGTGGTGCCCAGGCAAGCTGCCGCGAACTCAGCAATCCTCCTGTCTCTGCCTCCCGAGTGCTGGGATTAGAGGCGTGAGCCACCACATCTGGCATTGTGGTATGAGGTGTTGATTGTTGGTGGGCGTGTCTCCACGCCCAGCACTGTATGTGGTTACCGGGGATCGAACTCAGGACCTTGAGCTTGCGAGGCAGGCACCGGAACCACTGAGCTAACCCTCCGGCCCCAATATACTGATATTTCTAGAAGCCTAATTCCATGCTAAAAGATCTTCATTTTAAATAAAACATGTATTTAATTTTTGATGGGTTTCTTGATTTTAGAAATTTTTGGAGTCACCAAATATTTTAGACCATGCAGAGAATACAGTATTGCACAGTAATAACTTTGTACAATATACGCTATTGTATAATGTAGCATAAGCGGTGGCAATGTTAATCATTGCTTCTGCTAGTAAGTTGTTTAATCATAAAATGTACTACCATACTGAATGGATAGTTTTCAATAATACAAAAATAAACCCTTACACTTATAGCTATTTGATACTTGACTAGGGTCACAAATGAATATCCATTTAAACAACTAGATAGTTCCACACAAAAGAATGAATTTGAGCCATCTGAATAAAACAATGGTTTCTAAGACATTACACAAGACACACCAGCAACAAAAGAAACACAGGTAAGCTGGATTTCACCAAATTTAGAACTTTTGAGATCCAAAGAATACCATTAAGGGCTTTTTAAAATCACATATGAAATCTCAGATAGGAGAAAATATTTGCAAATCTTACATCTTGTGAGAAACTTTTTTCCAGAATAAAGAATTCTTTAAATTCATCAATAAAAAGACAACTTTATTTTAAAGTGGTGTTTCAGTCACTTTTCTCTTGTTGCTGAGACAAAATACCTGACACATGAAGTTAAAAGGGGAAAGGTTTATTTGGTTTACAATTCACAGATGTTTCAGTCCATCATCCACAGACTCCAATGCAGGACGGTAGGCAGCAGTTCATGGCATCAGAAGACAGCAAAGCAAGCACGGAAACCTTAACAGCATCTTTTCATCTTTTGGCTCCCTTTTTCTTACCCAGTCTACCAGGATTAGGACGGTGCCAAACAAGTCACTCACATGCAGTGATTTAATAATCACATCCTTAATCTACCAGCACAATTTAGATTCAGCTACCTTGGTAAAAGAAAGCCCTTCCTCATCCACACAGGCTTTAGAGGGACATCTAAGCATAACCATAACAAGTGGGAAAAGGATTTCAGTGGAAATTTCTATAAAGAATATATATAAATTTACAATTACAACAAGAAAAGATTCTTAAAAATCAGTGGTCATTCAGAAAATACAAACCAAATCCAAAATAAAATACCAGTTTATTACCAATAATTAGAGGGAAAATTACAAGCCTTGGCCAGGATATGGAGTATGTTAATTAACCTTTATTTTAAACTTGACTTGATTGGGATTTTTTTTTTTTATACAGGGTCTCGTTTTGTAGCTCAGGCTGGCTCTGAGCTCACTATGTAGCCCAGGCAAACCTCAACTCAGCAATCCTCCTGCCACTGCCTCCCGAGTGCTGGGATTACAAACGTGAGCCACCACGCCCGGCACTGTGGTATGTGGTATTGACTGCTGGTGGGCGTGAGTCACCACGCCCAGCATTGTATGTGGAACTCAGGACCTTGTGCTTGCGAGGCAGGTGCTGGAACCGCTGAGCTAAATCTCCAGCCCTTGATTGGGAATTTTGAAGACCTGACTGGATCCTGGGGGCAGTAAGTAGCCTCCTTTGTTATTTAACTCATTGATGAGTTTGTAGCTGAATAGTCTATTAAAAGGTGTGACCTTATTGCAGAAAGTAGGTCAGGGGGTGTAAGCTTGGGGATTATATCTGTTCCTGTCCTCTTATTCTCTGGTACTCTTCCTTTTACTCTGTTTCCTTAAATTATGAGTTGAGAACATTTTCTCTACCACATCCTTCTACCAGCTGCCTTGTAGCTAGCTGACCATAGACTGAAGCCTTTGAAACTGTGAGCCAAATTAACTTAAATTGTGAGTATCAGATATTTTGTTCCAGCATTTGGAAAGCTAATACATGGAGATATTAGAACTCATGTACATTTAGGAGGAATGAAAGATTATATAACCACAGTAGAATCAATCCATCAATTCCTCAAGAGCATAGTGAAAAATCCTAGCAATTCTACCGTTAGCTGCAATCCCAAGGGATTGAAAAAATACCTGCCAACACAAAAAGTGCAGCACGAATGTTCATAGCAGTATTATTTGTAGGAACAAAAAAGCAGAAAGAATTCAAATGCTCATCGACTAGTAAACTGATAAACTAAATGTGCTAAAATCATAAAATGAAATATTCACCCATAAAAAGAAATAAAGTACTGATACATGCTACAATATATATGAACCTTGAAAGCATCATGTTATGTGAAAAAGTCTAAAAATATATACTTATGAAAGATGCCATGTTTACAAAATGTCCATAATAGCCAATCCACACAAAGATAGCGGTTTTCAGTGGCTAGGAGGACAAATAAAGGGTGAGTGTCTACTAACAGGCATAAAGATTTAGGAGAAATAATTAAAACTATAGTTAATAATAATGCATTGTGCACACCTGTAATCCTGCACTTGGGAGGCTGAGGCACAAAGATAGCTGCAAGCTTGAGACCAGCCTGGACTACATAGTGAGTTCAAGACCAGCCTGAAATATAGCAAAAACCTCTTTCAAAAAAATAAAATAATAATATTAAAAATTTAAAATAATAATAATGATGAACTGTGTATTTCAATGTCCTCAGAGTATAAGTGGTAATCATTTCATAGTGTATACACATATCAAAACATTAAATCATACATCATAAAAGTCCACAATTTTTATTTGTCAATTATACCTCTTGAAATCTGGGTAAATTTTTTAAACATTTTTTAACTTAAAAATAAAATTAGGAGGGGGCCGGAGGGTTAGCTCAGTGGTTCTGGCACCTGCCTTGCAAGCGCAAGGTCCTGAGTTCGATCCCCCGTAACCACATACAATGCTGGGCATGGAGACTCACGCCCACCAGCAGTCAATACCACATACCACAGTGCCGGGCGTGGTGGCTCATGCCTGTAATTCCAGCGCTCGGGAGGCAGAGGCAGGAGGATTGCTGAGTTCGAGGCTTGCCTGGGCTACATAGTGAGCTCAGAGCCAGTCTGAACTACAAAGCAAGACCTTGTCTCAATAAATAAATAAATAAATAAATAAATAAATAAATAAATAAATAAATAAATAAATAAATAAATAAATAAATAAATAAATAAAATTAGGAAGGCTGGGGATTTAGCTCAAGTGGTACCGCGCCAGCCTTGGATGCACAAGGGCCAGAGTTCAATCCCCAGTACCGCAAAAAAATAAAAATAAAATAAAATAAAATTAGGTATTTTATTCTCAAGTAACTTTGTTAATGTACCAAAAAAAATCAGTGAAGTGTACATTCAAAAAGATGAATTCTATGGGATGTGAATTGTACCTGAAAAAAATTCACCTCTTTTCCCTCAATTCTGGACAATGCTCTTTATATTTTACAGACTCTAGTCCTCTTTAGCTCCATTTCCTCTACTCTTACTGCTATCATCACCCCACATTTTGAGGTAAGAAATTTATGGTCCAATCTCATTAATTAATACATTATTTTATGACCAAACTATGGACATTCAGTGAGCCCCTGCCCAAAATCTGTGGCAGCTATCAAATATGAGAATACCAGAAGGCTGACTACACATGTAATGAGTTTAAGGAAAAGGCAGAATAGTTTCCCAAAGCTGATCCACAAAGGGCTCGAGAGAAGTAAGAAAGAATGGTCTGGGGTGTGGTGCTATGGGGAGAGACGTGGGAATGAACCCCACAGCCAGGCTGGAGTCTGTATGGTGCATGTGTCCGACCTTCTCCAGAGGAAGGAGCGCCCACATTTCACTACTGGCTTGATCAGATACGGAGCAAAAGGGAAGAGAGAGTTAGGAGGCGAATCTTACCCAAGTCAGACACCAAACACAAAAGCCAGAGTCTTTATCACAGTTCACTCTCACAGGCTGACTTCTGAAACATGCCATCATCAGTCTGTGAGAACCAAATTTTGGTAAGCTTTTCTCAGGGAGGCTCCAAGCACACACAAGAGAAAGCAAAACTTCATTGTGACAACAGTACTTATAAGAAGATAATTTATCATAGTGAACTTATCCCAGGAATTCTAAGTAAGTCTGGTATTACAGAAACTTAGTAATATAATGTACTGCTTTGCCCAATAAGATAATAAAGCCAACTAATTGTTTAAACAATTACTATAAGAAATCTTATATTAATTCTCTTAGTGATATAAATAAGGAAATGTTCTTAATGTGCTAAAAATATGAACAAAACAATTATTAAAATATATACTTAATGGAAGAATATTTAAAAGATATTTTAAAAATATTTTAAAAATATTTAAAATTCCTTTAACAGCAATTTTTAAAAAGCTGCATGCTATCTTCATGTACAGAAATCACTGCACTTGAATATTTATCTCACATAAGAGAATAAGAAAGTATAAAAAAATCCCCAAAGAATCTACAAAGAGAAGAATCAATTAGGAAGCTCAGTGAGGGGAATAAATATAAAATCAATACTTTTATTTATAATTACCAGTACCAAGCTAAAAGGATATAATAAGCATAATCATTTATAGTAGCTCAGAAAACATAAACAATACAAGAATAAACCTAGCAAATGTCTGAAGTCTTTAAGGAGAAAATTAGAAACCTGATTAAAAGACATGAAAAAAGCCCTAAATAATTGAGGAGACATATTATGTCAATAAATAGAAAGACTACATTATAAAACTGTCAACTTTCTCTAGCTATATTTCCAAATCTAAATTAATTTCTGTCAAGTCCCAAAAGATTCTTAATGGAACTTGACAAGCTTATTCTAAAATTTATTACCAACTGCAAAGATTTAGAATAGTCAGAAGTCAGTGAAGAAGGAAAAAGAGGATTCGATTTACCTATCATATATCAAGGCTTATTAGCTATAATAATTAAGTCAGCATGGTACTGGAATGGAGACAAACATAAAAAGTCCATGGGAGAAAATCACAAACAAACTGCCACATGGATAAAAGGCAGGTGGTATTAACAGTAAAGTGGTGAACAGGAAAAGAACAACACAGGGGACAAAGAGAAATTATAATCTTTAGCTTATATTGTATAAAACCAATCCCAAATGGAGTAAAAATGAAAAATAAAACTAAAATATGAAAGTTATCCTTATAAGCATGGAATTGGATGATTTATTAAAGGCTTTCAAAATATTTATACTCCATAATATCATAATTTTTTCAAACTCTTTTCTTTTTTTGAATTGATTTTATTGGTACATTTCATATACCCACCATGATCACAATCGACATTGAGAGTTTGTACCGTACCTGACAAAACTAAATTCTCATTTTTTCACATTCCTCTGTCCCCCCAAATCCCCACCCGCTATATACATAAGCTTTGTTTCCTTTTTTAAAATCACCTCAATATGGTCATACCATTCTCATGATATTTGACAGCTGCCACAAATTTTGGACAGGAGCCCACTGAACGCCCATAGTTTGGTCATAAAGCAATGTATTAATTAATAAGAATGGACCATAACTTCATTTCTGCTCTTTGCCTAGTTGGAGTATCAAAGTTATTCCATATTCACTTAATAAGTGAAAAAGTTAAATACCGTTTAACATTTGTGTAGTTCCTCTGGGGCCAGACAGATGACACAAAGCAGCCAGAGGATCTGCTTCCTCCTCTCCCAGCCTTACATTAGAACCGATTGTTGGGACCAAAGAATCTTCATTTTATGTCACCCCTATCTAATGTTTTAGCTGTAAACAAACATTGTACTTTGTGATATATATATTCTGTAAAAATAACTTGTGACAACTTGCTAATTGTGCTAATTGTGTGAGGTTTCCTAAAAACCCCCAGGCAAATCAGTAAGGTTGCTGAACTTGTTGTGCTGGTCCCCAAGTACAGCGATTTCCTGAAGAGCTTAAGGAGACATAGCTCACAGAATTATTGGTGAGCTAATCAACAGGGCTGTTCTCACCAAGGATTTCCTTTGTTAGCCCTCCCACAGATGACTGTATTTCCTATTCCCCCTCTACCAGTGACCACCTGAGAAGTATGATAGATCAAACTGTTAGCCAGTCACTAGAAGGTTTAGGTCTCCCTCCCGTGTGTAACCTGAAATGCCCCTAAAAGGGGCCGGTAGCCATTCTTCGGGGTCTCCAACCCAATATTGGTAGACCCACTGCATGCTGTGCTAATAAAAGTGCCCTTGTTCATTATATGCGTGTGTTTGTCTTCCTCGGGATAGCATGATGCAGGCATTACATGATAAACTGTCACTTGGCTCATTTTGCGCTTTTGTAGACTAGACAGCACTTGAACCATAGACTCTGAATGCTGACAGCTCTGACACTGCTTTCAGGAACCACTCTCCTTCCACCAACCCACCCCCAAGCCCTTGCTGCTTTTCCTACCCACCATCCTTAGGGCTCATCCCATCCTGCCTTCCAGAATCATGCTGTATTTTGCCTCTTCTTTTCTTCTACTCTGTCATTTGGGGAATAAGAGAAGATAATTTACTGAGTGTAATGGCAGTTTAGAAAAGATTCAGTTTTCTAGGGATAAATTAAATTCTCTGGGAAGCTTTTAAAATGAGATCTTATCTAAGGAAGTGGTTTTCTAAACATTTATTTACAAATCATGATTTTATTACAGGTAAAAAAGCCAGCTAGACATATGTAGGCAGATAGATAGGACTGGCCCTTAAAAGAAAACCAAAAAAACCAATTTGGAGGTTACTGCTGCCGGCGAAAAGCTACCCCACCCATGTTAGATAAATAGCTCACGGAAATTCCAAACAGACAGCCATCAGGTATTCTAAAGAAGGCGCCAACCTCCTGGGGTGAAGGGCTGACACTTTAACCCACCTCCCCAGAAAAGAGTTAGAGTCAAAATTCCTGTTTGATTGTTATAACTATCTACCTTTTTAAAAATCTCATTGGTGGCCCCTACTTTTGAACCCTCGTGATTTTGGTCCATAAAACCCCCCCAAAAAAGCAATCCTGGGTTACCCACTTTCCGGGCCCCCCTTCTGTCTCTCTTAAGGCAGAAGCTTTCTCTCTCAATAAAATTTTCCTACTCAAACCTCCGTCATTCCTAAAATTCATTCTTCAATTTTTAGAGAACACGAACTCGTGTTTCAGGAGGGGAGTTAGGCCTTAACTCTCCTGCGTCAATTTGATCCTAAAAAGTATACTAAATTTCACACAAGACATTTAGGTCCTGGATGAATTTGGCTCTTCAATAAATAGAATTGAGGCCAGGGAACAGGAGTGGGGGATGGGTAAATCACTCTCCATAAAGGCATTTCACGATGGGCCTATGAAAAATCCAAAACTTAGAGACTGGATTTTTTTTGCACTCCTGAGCCCAGAAGCCAAATATGCTAATTTCAATTTCTAAATCTCCTGCGTCAAGTACTATACAGTCTCAATTAGTTTTCTGTTTGCATTTGCGTAAGAGACTCATGCTGGACTAAAAGCAATTCAGTGGTGTGTAGGGAAATAGCAAGGATTAAGAAAGGGAAAGTAGGAAGATGAAAAGATGTCACTGTACTTAAACCAGAAACTATTATTGTGGTTGGAACACAAATTAATAGTTTATCCTTCAGGCCGAAACATCTAGAGAAGTGTTAAATTCTCCAATTAGCAAAATCAATCAAGAAGATGACTTCTGGTCACTGTTGAACAGACTTGCTCTCAGCTAGGGATGCGAGGGTAAATGTGCTGCATCCCATTAACAACTCAGAGTCACCTTGTTCTTTGCAGAGAGGATTAATTTAGAAAAACAAAGATGTGGAGAGCTATTTGTTCTGCTTACTCCACATCCCCATTGTTCTCTAGAGGAAAAAAAGATAGATGCTTAGCCTTCTACACTGTAGTCTGTTACCCACTGTTAGCATTAATCCTGCTTGAATATGCTGGCATTGTTTTAAATATAACACAGAAATTAAATAGTGCTAATTTATTTACATCCAGGTTGTAAGGGTTTGGTGACACTTTTTGATCTGGCTCCATATAAAAGGAGAACAATTTTTTTTTTTGAGACAGGGTCTCGCTTTGTAGTTCAGGCTGGCCCTGAGCTCACTATGTAGCCCAGGCAAGCTTCGAACTCAGCTATCCTCCTCTCTCTGCCTCCCGAGTGCTGGGATTACAGGCGTGAGCCACCACACCCGGCACTGTGGTATTCAGTATTGATTGTTGGTAGACGTGAGTCTCCACGCCCAGCATTGTATGTGGTCACTGGGGATTGAACTCAGAACCTTGCGCTTGCGAGGCAGGCGCCAGAACCACTGAGGTAACCCTCCGGCCCCAGGAGAACAATTCTTTACAAAAATTGTTTTTCACTTCAATTTTACTCTTTTAAACTGACATTTTTTTAAAGTTATTTCAGAATGGAGCCGGAGGGTTAGCTCAGTGGTTCCAGTGCCTGCCTTGCAAGCGCAAGGTCCTGAGTTCAATCCCCAGTAACCACATATAACGCTGGGCGTGGAGACTCACACCCACCAACAGTTAACACCGCATACCACAATGCCCACCAACAATTAACACCGCATACCACAATGCCGGGCGTGGTGGCTCACATCTGTAATCCCAGCACTTCGGAAGCAGAGACAGGAGGATTGCTGAGTTTGCGGCAGCTTGCCTGGGCACCATAGTGAGCTCAGGGCCAGCCTGAACTACAAAGTGAGACCCTGTCTCAAAAAGCAAAAAAAAAAAAAAAAAAAAAAAAAGTTATTTCAGAATGTTTACATTTCTTCATCACTGCTGTTTCTTTCTTCTCTAAGCAATGGACTGATTCCCATGTCCTTCCAAAACCAAAGCCAGACTTACAGGTTACTTTATGTGCGTATAGAGGAATTCCATAGTCCAGCATTTATGAGTCCTATACCTGTACATTATCTGAAGCAAACATCCTTTTTCCTGATAGGAGACAAAGACTTATAAGTCAGTGTCTCCATATTTTCCATGTTATCTAGTACAAGTTTGTGTATATCTTAGTTACTTTTCTCTCACTGCTGAGAAAAATACCTAACACTCAAAGTAGGAAAAGTTTATTTAGGTCACAGTTTTAGAGGTTTCAATCCATAATTCCCTGGCTCCAAAGCAGTGTGGTATAGCAGATAGGCACTGCAGAGAAGAAAAAGTTCATGGTGGGCAGAAGGTAGTAAAACAAAAAAGAGAAAAGATAAGCTTCTTTCAGCTCCTTATATTGTATCCAGGATACCAGGATTAGAGAGGTGCCAAACCAATCTAAGGACTGATTTAGCAATGACCACCCTTAATCCTAGCATCCTTAATCCTAGTATTGTACAAATCAGTCACCTATTCTAGATTCAGTTAGAATCTTTCTTTCCAAGAAAGCCCCATCTATGACTGCATGAGGCTTTGAGGGGACATCTAGACACAAGCCATCACAGTATTTTCAACAAGGGCTTGATATTTTGTGTTTAAAAAATAAAATTGTAGCTGGGCTTGGTGGCTCATGCCTGTAATCCCAGCACTCTGGAGGCAGAGACAGGAGGACTGCTGAGTTCTAGGCTTGTCTGGACTACATAGTGAGCTCAGAGCCAGCCTGAACTACAAAGCGAGACCCTGTCTCAAAAATAAATAAATAAATAAATAAATAAAATTGTATTCTCCCTAATTATAAATTAATAAGACTTGCATTAAGAGTAAACATTTAAAGAATGACAAGATCGATCCATTTAGGTGAAAATGGAGACAACTGGAGAATATACTAATAAGTGAAATCAATAGATCACAGATAGACAATTTCCAGGTCTTCTCTCTGGCATGAACACCTGTAGATGCAAATGAGCTCTAGAAAGTAGGACAGCTTTTATAGAGTGGAAAATTTCTATAGGAAACTTGGTGTGGGAATGTGATAAGGGGAAGGAATAAATATGATACAGAAAGAAAATAAAAGAGCATGTATAAAGGGGGTGAGGAGGTGTGGGTGGGTAGGGATATGGGTAAAAATGAGAATTAACTTGTGTCATATACTGGTACAAATTCCCCAGTGTTATACATGATTTTGAGATGTATATAAATTGTACCAATAAAGAATTCAATTAAAAAAAAGAGTAAACATTTAACAACTATTCTTCCTATAAGACTCCATGTTTATGCCAAGGGTGAACTCTAGTAGGTAAGTAACCAAAATTAAATGTACATAGTTTGCTATTAGATGCCCCCGGGTGACAATCTTCAGGCAAGAACATGAGAGCAAACAGTTTGGGGTGAGTTGAGACCAAGAAATACCAGTGGGGCAGTGGGAAAGTAAGGAAGGGCAAAAAGAAAGGAGACAATGAAGTGTTCATTATTATGTAGACAATCACTTATTAAACCTAATTTTACAAAAAATTCAAGAAGCCAATAAAAACATGCACAGTAGTGTTATCCAACCAATGACATGAGGGAACCTAGACATTCAAACGCTACCTCCCATGGATCATTGCAGGAAGAGTTTCTGGCCCAAACAGAGGTCTTTATTACATAACAAATCAAAACCTTGTCTTGGTCTTAGAGAAAGCAAGATCTAGTGGCCACGAAAAGCTCTTTAGTATTAGCACTTGTACTACAGTTTCAAATTTTGGACACACTTAAGCCACTCTTGGAGTCACCCTATTGAAAGTCTTTGGTGCTTAGTACTAAAAGGGTATAGCTCTCTTAGACTGTTTTTTGTTTTGGTAGGGTAGTAGTGTTTGAGTTTGTTGTTAGTGTTGTTTTTGAGATAGGGTCTCACTACATAGTTCAAGCAGGTCTTGAACTCACTATGTAAACCAGCCCGGCCTCAAACTCCAGATAATACTCCTGCTTCAGCTTCTGAAGTGCTAAGATTATGGTCATGCTCCGTCACACCTGGCTTCTCTTTTAT
>PVIC010048239.1:0-13584 GCA_004025085.1 Thryonomys swinderianus | reverse complement strand
AAAAAAAAAAAAAAAAAAAAAAAAAGATTGGGCCAGAGATTTGGCTCAGTGGTTCCAGCACCTGCCTCGCAAGTGCAAGGTCCCTGGTTCAATCCCCAGCAACCATATACAACAATATTGGGTGTGGTGGCCACGCCCACTGGCAATCAGTACCTCTTACCACAGATGCCGGTCTTGGTGGTTCACGCCTGTAATTCCAGCACTCGGGAGGCAGACGCAGGAGGATTGCTGAGTTCAAGGCTTGCCTAGGCTACATAGTGAGCTCAGGGCCAGCCTGAACTACAAAGCGAGACCCTGTCTCCAAAAAACAAAAAAGATTTGAGAATGCACACTAACTCTGTATTAAGGCCTGGGGAAGGGAAGAGGAGGGAGAAAGGGAAGAATGATGGAAGAAAGGGAGGGAAAGAGAGAAGAAAGCCATCTCAGAAAAGACTGGGCAAATATGGAGATAATAGCATCCCATTTCCTAGCTGCAATGCCCAATAAGGGCATCCCATTTCTGCCTGTGGGCCTTCACTCATACTTTTCCAGTAGGATGCCTTGGCAGCCTTCACTAGGAAGAAGTTAAAATCACCCTATTCATCTAGCAGTTGTTAGATGTTCTTTTAAATGCAAAAGGAAAGAAGGTCCTTTAAAAAAATCCACTAGCCTTAATATCCTTGTTTGAAGGTGGAGAAAGAAGCTCTTCCTGGAGATGGTTCTCCAAGAATAAAGAGACTGACTCAGAGAGAGCCAAAGGTGGTTACATGCATGGCAGGGCCAGAGCGTACCTAACAGCTCAAAGTAGGGTGACATGAAGGAATAGTGACTGCCTCTGCTCTCTGCTGCCCTGCACTGCCAAGTTTTCTCTCCTGATCCTCCTCTTTGCTCTATTTTTCTTGATTTTCTCTTTTTCTAGGTTCTTTTTTTTTCTCAACTTTCCCAAGGAAGATCTACGGACAATGCAGCATTTCTCTGACTTAGGTAAGGGCCCCAATGGTACAAGGAAACTTTCCTATGAGGAAACCTGGAGTCTTTGAGTCCTGCTGCAACCCATGTCCCCATTCTCACCCTCCAAATGCATGGTGTCTTAGTTCACATGTTGCTGGGACAAAACACCTGACACTCACAAGTCAAAGAGAGGAAAAGTTTATTTGGCTTACACTTTGTATCGACTTCAAGGCAGAGTGGCAGGCAAAAACAGCAAGCAAGAAACAAGACAAGCCTCCCTCTATCCCTTATATTGTATCCAGGCTACCAGGGATTACAGCGATGCCAAACCAATCATGGGCTACTTTAGTAATTACCCTTAGTCCTAGCACCCTTGATCTTGGCATTGCACCAGAATCAATCACACACTCTACACGCAGCCTTCTCTGAAGAAACTCCACCTATGAGGCTTGGCGGGGGGGGGGCACTCAGACACATGCTTAAAATGTCACAATATATGGTTTCACATAAGAGATATTTCTGGAATGTGTTTTTTATTAATGTCACCTCCAAATGGCAGTGTCTCAAATGCAGCACATACTTAAAATGAAGTAATGATTCTAGGATCCTTTTTAGCAGCTACACATCGTGCACCACGATGGATGACACTCAATGCAAGAGTCAAGGGGGCCCTGCCTGTATTAGGCAGCAGGGCAGTCATCAAGCACAGCAGGACTTTTCGAGACCCATGGATCTCAGCCCCTCAATGCCTGTGTGAATATACATAGGGCCTGCCTGGCACAGATATCCCTGATTTTAAAACAATCAAAGATTTTTTTAAGATTTGTATTTTTAAAGATTTTTAAATATTGTTGCAGAAAAACATATATCCCTGGCTTGTGAAATATGCTTGAGAAAGGCTGTTCACTCAGTGCTCTTGCTTACTCTAACAAAATGGAAATTAAAGTGAACATTCCATTGAAATTTGCCTTTGTCCTGTCCCCTCCAGCTACCAAACCCTGCCTACATATATACAAATTATAGAACAGCAAAATATGTCCATGTTGGTCTGAGGACTACTTTCTTTTTTACTCAGTTGAACAGCCATTTGTAACTACTATGTTATGAGCATTTCTGGCCACCCTACACCATCCTCACTTCTTCGAACTACTTTTTAAACTGACTCCGATATTATCTAAAATGAATAGGAAGATTAACAATGTATTTACCTGGAACTATACTGAAGCTTTACTTTTGAGTGCATAAAACAGTAATGAATATTCATTGAACTCACAGTTTATATGGGTCACAAATCAGGAATGGTTGGAGGTGGGGTCTGGCCTAGGGGTTTCATGAGCTGCAGTCACCAGAACCAACCAGAGCTGGAAGATCAGCTTCCAAGGTGGCAGAGTCCTCATGATTGGTGGAAGACCTCTAGAATGAGACAAGGACAAGTGTTGCGATATCATTGCCTCAACAAAATGAAAGAAAAAAATCTTCAGAAAGCTTGGCTTACATCCCCTGCAAATTAAAGATTATAGAGACTAGCAGTGGTGGCAAACCTATGGCATGCATGCTATTTTCCTTAAGACAGAAGATGCTAATGTATGAGTTGGGTCTTTTACAAACTAAAACTTCAGGATTCAGGTTTATTTGTGGTGTTGGCGCTTTGTGATAAATAAGTGGGTTTGGGGTGTAGTTTGGGCCTTGGTCTCTAAGAGGTTCACCATCACTGGACTAGTCTTGACTCCTAGACTGGGGCTGGAGCCTCTCTTGCCAAAAGGAGCAATAAAACAGTAGTTTTACATTTATGTAAAGTTAGGCCTTATATTTACCCTATCATTTCAGTTTTACAACACAAGCAAAGTATTGCCTTCCATCTGCAGATGCAGAAACTGAGGCCCTAAAAAGTTAAATACATTTCTCAAAGCTTCAGTGTTAATAGGTATCAAATCTCAGATTTGAGCCTAGAAATGGTGGCCCCAAAACCTACGCTCTTTACTGCCATTTGCGGTGATTCTTTTGCTCACTATGTAGCCCAGGATAGCCTTGAATTCACAGCAATCCTCCTGTCTCTACTGGGATTACAGGCATGAGCCACCACGCCCAGCATTGTGGTTTGTGGTTACCTGGGAATCGAACTCGGGACCTTGATCTTACAAGGCAGATGCCGGAACCACTTAGCTAAATCCCAGCATTGTGGTTTGTGGTTACCTGGGAATCGAACTCGGGACCTTGCTCTTACAAGGCAGATGCCAGAACCACTTAGCTAAATCCCCAGCCCCCATTTGTGGTGATCCTTAACAATATTTGCCCATTTGTGAAATTAATGACACCCAAGGACCTGGGGAGTTGTGGCCTCTCACTTTGTTTTTAAACTCCTCAGGCATGTCTCAGGGGCACCCTGGGTTAAAAAGCATTCCTCTGTATGTGACAGTTTTGTGTTAACATGGGTGAGTCCAACTGCAGGGCAAGTGCCAGGAGGACAGGATCCCTGCCCATTAGTGGCTGTCACTATGACACCACAAAACCTTCACAAATCTCATTGGCTGAAAGCAACTGTCACTCAGAATGTCAGGGGCCAAGGGGCTCCAGAGGGACTGAGGGGCACAGAGTAGTGCCAGGGAGCTGGCCAATTCGGTCCCTCTCCCCAGTGGGTGGAGGGGTTCCCTGGGGCCCACTTGGTGAGTAGTCTCAGCTTGGCCCCAGGCAAAGAGGCATAGAGACATAAGGCTCTCCCCCGCTTCCATTCTCAGGGCCAATCTCAAAGGCCCAGTTCAGGGCCCACAATTTAGTTTGGTGGCTGTGTATCCAGCAGTTACCATGGATCACCGAGGCCGACCACGAGGCATAGGCCTGAGCCGAATCTCTGGGGCTCACTCCCGAGCCCCTCGGGCCCCACGACATTTCTATGTGGAACAAGAAGCCGGAGAAGGAGAAGAATGGGAGCGAGAGCCAGCTCGTCAGAGGCCTCCTCCTTCCTCTACGCCTCCAGAAACCGAAGAGCTGCGGGAAAATGTTATGGGTAAGGACATGGTTTTCCCTCCCTGAGCACAAGGGGGCTGGCTTTATCCTTCACCCTTAGAAAGCAGGAGACAAGAAGCACGAAGTAGAGCACATAATGAGCAGAAGCAGGGTAAGCAATATTTGAATAGATCTTCCATCTGCCTCCTGGAGTTATCACAAGGATTAAGGATATAACATGAGGACAGATTGGAAGTGAGAAAAACTTCTTGGAATCTTCAGAATTACTTATAAAATCAAGTGCTTATAGTATCAAATGCTTACCCAGGTTCCTTGCGAAGCAAAGACCAATTAGACACTGATTGCTGCCCCAAGGAGTTGACAGTCTGAGGAAAACTATTAGAATGGCTTCTATGGGATTCAGAAAGACGCGGGGCTCTTGAGGACAGGAAGCCTACTAATAGCCATCCAATTGGGGACTGGAAACGTCATAGAAACCAGGGCGCAGGCGCAAAGGAGAAAGGCGGGGCTGCACTGAGGCTTCGGGCGGGTGAAGGCCATGGGTGGGTGGTGGGAAGATTGTCAGAACATGGAACATTTTTTTGTTTTGATTTAAAAAAAAAACACCCAAAAATGCCTGTTCGTTGTGGCCGGCTCTTACTTTTCCCTAGATTTAAAAGAGCTGCAACTACAGGGAAGGGTCATGCCACTGTTTACACCCAAAAAGGGGAAAAAATAGTAAAATGTCTAATAGTTCTCAATGTATTCTATCGGAATCTCTGTAACCCTTGAGCACCTCTTCATGCCCCGAAACCCATCCACCCCACATTATCTTCCTTACTCTTCCCCCCCCCCCCATGCCCTTTTCTCTAGTATTTCCCTTCTGCTTTCAGGTCAATTCTTTTTTAAACTTTTTTAGATTCCACATGAGAGAAAATATGCCATATTTGACTTTGACCCAGCATACTCGCTTAGTTTTAGTTCTGTTTTGTTCTGGTTAGTGCGGATTGAACTCAGGGCCTTCGCACTGAGGTACATCCCAGTGTTTTTTTCGTTTTTGGATTTGGTTTTGGTTTTGGTTTTTGACAGGATCTCCCTAAATCGCCCAGTTGCCCAAGCGGTTTGAGCTGCCCATCCTCCAGCCCCAAACTCCTAAGAGTGCTGGAATAGCTAACGTGCACCACCACACCCAGTCTGTTTTTGAGGGGAAGGGGCTTTGTGAAAGAGATGGGCGTGGAAGGACGCCTGAAACCGGGAAGACGACTAGCGCTCGGGAGGCCAGGCGGTGGGAGGGTGCCTTTGCAGAATTGGGCAATACGCCGAAGCCCGCCTCCATGCGCAGGCGCAGAAGCCCGCGCGGGCAAAGAGGAGGGGCCTGCGCCCACGTGGCGGGCGGGGGAGGAGGGGGCGGAGCGGTCTCGCGAGGCCGCGCCCTGGCTCGGCGGGAGTCTTGCCAACGGCTGAAGAAACCGCGCGCGCTACGAGGGACGTGTCTGCGCTCGCGTGGTCATGGAGGCGCCACCGCGGCTAGAAGCTGGGATGACTCCAGTCCCGGGCTGGGGCCGAAAGCTACTGCCGCTGCTGCTATTCCTGCTGCAGATTGGGGCTCTGCGGGGCTTGGAGACAGAGGAGAGGCCCCGGACCCGCGAAGAGGAGTGCCACTTCTACGCGGGTGGACAAGTGTACCCGGGGGAGGTGTCCCGGGTGTCGGTCACAGACCACTCCCTGCACCTAAGCAAAGCCAAGAGTAGGTGGTGCCCTGTGGGGTGGGGGGAGCTGGAGACGCATGGACTCTGCTCCTGGGGGCTGTGGAGTTGGGGGCTGGGGTAGGGCAGCATTCCCTGGGCTGCCTGCGGGCCCTGACTCTGCATGCTTCTTTAGTAACATGGATGGTGGGGGTGGGGAGGTTCCAGTTCTAAAGGAAAGGATGGTTTCTACTCATCAGATTTTGGAAGTTAGTGGTTACCCCAAAAGCCACAGATGAGGGGAAGAAAGTGGCCCTCGCCCAGGGCTTGCAGCCTTTTGAGGGTGTTGTGCAAACTGAAACAACTTCCCTTGAGCATCTTGAAGTGCCTTGCGGCACGTCCTGGCTCTTTTCCGCACTTTTTCGGGGAATCATGCATTGGATGGTTCAATAGTGATTCACAGAAAGTTTCGTTAAGCAGAAAAGCGGTGAAATGGAACGTTCAGGTCAAACATTTCGGGTTTTTTCCTTTTTCTGTTGTTATCTTGTATGTACACTTCTATAATCCATCTTCCCTCGTAACTGTAGAGTTCATTGATAATTCTTTTGTATGTTTTCCCAAGTCGGTTACAGAATGTACTGTGGAGGGAGGAGGTTGGAAGTTAGCACATCTGGGTTGATGATAAATCTCGTGGCATACTTGTGTGCTGCCAGTTTGGCTTTGGATTATTTGCGTTTCTGGCCAGTGTACAAAGCTTATGGCCACTTGCAGGAGGACACGTCAGACCAAGCAGATAATGAGAAAATTGTGGACCGCTGCATCTGGATGTTAAGATAGCCCAAAAGCAGTGACCAGGGAGGATATAAATAAAAGACTATCCTTTGCTTGTTTTTGCATAAACTACTTTTCCTACAGATCATTTGACATTCAGTAGATATACTTGGCTCTTGTAGTGGTCACAGCATGTTCTGTGTCAGTATTCGATGAAAAAAGTAATACTTTACAATCACTGGGGTGTTGTTAGGAGTTACAGCGAGGTGGGAATGATAAAGGAAAAAACTGCCTTAAACATTCCTTCATACTGAAAATTAACTACTTTTAGATTTTTGTACTTGGAAACAGTCTTGCACTTTCAAGATCACTATAATAGCTTTCCCTTTACCAGGAAACTTTTTCAGATTTTATGTTTGCGTCATCTCTGTCATTTGCAAACTCATATAAAATTAGAGATGCAAGGACTTTTGTTAATAAGATGAGATAGAGCCATTAAAACCACATTTTCAAATCATCTTTAGTAACATGAAAAACTTGATACTTTGGCATTTCCTTTGAAAATACAAGAAAAACTAAATTGGGGAGCAGGGACCTGATCTTGGGAGTTTAAAAAGGCTAGAAAACCTGGGCATGGTGGCTCACACCTCCAATCCCAGCACTCAGAAGGCAGAGGCAGGAGGATTGCTGTGATTTCGAGGCCAGCCTAGGGTACCCAGTGAGTTCACAGCCACCTGAACTACAAAGCGAGACCTTGTCTCAATCAATGAATGACGGACTAGAAAATATCAAAGTATTAACCACACGTGGGAGGCTGAGGCAGGAGGATTACTGTATGTTTGAAGCCAGCATAGGCTACATATTAAAACCTGTCTGAGGGCCAGCCTATACTACATAGTGAGTCTGTCTCAGAAAAAAAAATGTTGATAGGTATAACAAAGGGATTTAAATATTATTCTTTATGCATCTCTGCATTTAACAGAATCTGTGTTAATTATGTAATTTAAATCCAGGACAATTGTTTACTTTTTAATAGATAATAGATTGCTTTGAGAATTTCACTTACAGATCTTAGCAAAGTAACTGCAGTTCTTAACCAAAATCTCCAAAACCAATTTCTGAATAAAATTTGTTTTCTGATAGTTTTCCCAATATGCCAAAATCCTTAAGGACTGTCATTGTTACAGATCATTAGAATTATCATAACCTCTTCAGTAGCATTTGAGATATATGTTACATGTATATAATGTATAACATATGTATAATATATTACATATATATACATATATATGCGCACTGGGATTTAGCTCAGTGTCACCACACCTGCCTTGCAAGCACAAGGTCCTGAGTTCAATCCCTGGTATGGATGGAAAAAAATCCTTATCTATATTAATACCCTTTTTCTTCTTAATTCTCCCTCCTGACCTTTAACTAACCTGATTGCAATTATTTATGAGTTAGACTGCTGGCTTAAGTAATCACATGTTATACATTAACTCCACAGAGAAATTCAAATTCACCCTCAGTTTGTCCTTTTTGGAGTGACCAGAAATGCTGGCTATTATACAAAAGTATAGGTGTTATTTTCAGTAATTTTATTCAAACTTGGAATAAGTATTGACCTCAGTATATGTGATGGTTCTGAAATTATAAATGCATTTAACAGCATGAAGCTTTTTTTTTCTTTTTCTTTTTCTTTTTTGTGGTACCAGGGCTCAAACTCCAGCCCTTGTGCTTGCAAGGTGGGTGCAGTACCACTGAGCTAAATCCTCAGCCCTGAAACTATATTTTCAGTGTTGGCTCCAGTTACAGTACACCCTTACTATACAATAGCACTAACTGTTCAGTTTCTATCAGGTCATTTGAAACCTGTCCAAGGGGCTGTCTTCTTTCCTAAGCCCTTTAGGAAAAGGATCCCACGGACTAGTGCATACGCACATTTCTCCCTCCTCTAGGGTAGCCTGTATGTGGCAGGTCCTCCCTGTGTAGGTAAGGAACTGAACAAACTAAATTAACACATCTGGAAAACTATGAAAAGCTAATTGTTTGAAATGTAGAAGTTGGTCATTTGGGGGCTGTATAGTGAAGCATCCAACAGGTTTCCTGCAGGTGTGGCACATAGGGAGTGAGACTGGATAAAAAAGAAGACAGTTTAACTACAAGTGAAATTGAACGTGTCCCCCTTGTGGACATCAGCAGCAAACTGCTAGCTTCAGCAGCACTTGCTTGTGTGTTGTAAATATGATGACAGATACTTTTGTGTTATGTTGTAGTTAAAGCGAGGTCCTGACAAGTCATTTCTACTCATTGTTATTTTAAATAAGTTGTTAGATCACTGCCAGATCCTATAGCTCTAGTTCTCATAAAAGAGCATATGTATTACTGTAACTCTAATTTAGGTTTTATAATATTTTGATGGCTGCATTTCAGGGTTATTGGTTTCCATAATTCTGTACACTGTTTTATGAATTCAGTTAATGCTTAACTTTGGAGAATTCTTTGAGCTTCAGCATCCTGCCGCAAGCTGTGGAGCTAAGGTGTGCCTCAGTGGTAGCTCGCTTGCCCAGCGTGCACAAGGGCCTGGTTTCAGTTCCTAGCACCACCAAGAAAAAAAAGACAACTTCGTGTCACCATCAACTTCCGCAGTGTTACAGAATGTCATGTCTTTTTCTTTCTTAGTTTCCAAGCCAGCACCTTATTGGGAAGGAACAGCTGTGATAAATGGAGAATTCAAGGAGCTGAAATTAACTGATTATCGTGGGAAATACTTGGTTTTTTTCTTCTACCCGCTTGATTTGTAAGTAATGCATGTAAATACTGCAGCAGTGAGTAAAACCTCAGTCTTCTATCATTCATTATTCAAGAACATCTGATAGTAAGGAATTTTTATTCAGCTGTTGGTTCTTAAAAAGGCAGCTGAGGAACAGAGGATTTAACTCAGTGGTTCTGGTGTCTGCCTGGCAAGTGCAAGGTCCCGAGTTCGATCTCCAGTACCACATACCACAATGCCAGGCGTGGTGGCTCACACCTGTAATCCCAGCACTCAGGAGGCAGTGGCAGGAGGATTGCTGTGAGTTCGAGGCTGGCCTGAGGTACATAGTGAGTTCGGGGCCAACCTGAACTACAAAAGCAAAACCCTATCTAAGAGAAAGAATCATAGAATTGCCCAGGGCTGGGGATTAAGATGAGAAAGAGGGGTAAGTGGAGAATACCTTGGAGTGATTAGAGAAGTAGAAGACAAAAAAGAAGCCAAGGGAGGCAGTTAAAGAAAGACATCTACAAGCAAGGTATGGTGGTCTGTGTCTGTAATCCCAGCACTTGGAAGGCTGAGACAGGACGCTCACCTGAGCTGCATAGTGAGTTCAAGGCCAGCGTAAAGTATGGAGTGAGACCCTGTCTTGAAAAAAAAATTCATGGTGCTAAGGCCACAAAGATTTCAACAGGGAAAGAAAAGTTTGATTTAAGGGATCCCTTTTAGGAGTTAGCATTTTTAAAGCAGATTGAAGTCCCTGAGCTAAATCTTTTGTGGTATTTTCTATAAAATGTGATGCTTTGTAAAAGCAGCATTATACAAGATGCTGTAATACAGTGTCATTTTGTCACTGGATTAGAGATTTCAGATCAAGAAGGAGATAGCTCTGGCTATCTTAAGAGAGGGAGCTCTTACAAAATGAAACTATCACACATTTCAGTTGAAAAATTACTAATAAAAAATTTTACTGAGGAAAAAGCATAATATCTACCATGTATTTCAGAGTCATAGCCCATTGACCTCAGTCTCAATACTTTATACTTTAAATCTACAAGCCTGTGCTCCCTGAATTCAGTCCCCAGTGCAAGAAGGAAGGGAAGGGAGGAGAGAAAAAACCTGCCTGATAAACTGTTGGGATCTCAGCATGAGCTGTTCAACACAAACAATCCCACTCCTCATTGAGAAAATGCATGCTTACTAGATACTTAGCTATATTGGTAGGGTTAACAGTTATTTTGCTTTTTTAAAGTGTTCATTGGAACTTACTTAGTTTAAGGAGTTCCTAGAAGGAGTTGAAAAATACTGTCCTGGGTAACAGTCGCTGAACGTGTACTTCTGACAGCATGATGGATTTAAGGTATAGGACCCCTGCTGCACAAGGTGGGAGAGGCCAATACTAAAAGGGTGGGGATCCCGGAGAACACTGGCCTTTCTCCAAAATACAGTTGGCTGGCCAGTGTGCAAGCCTGGAATCCCTGCTTCTGGGAGGCTGAGGCAGGATCACTGTGAGTTCAGGGCCAGCCTGGGCTACTGAGCTACATAGCAAGAGCCTATCTCAAAAGAAGCAAAAAAAAAAGTACAGGTTATATGCATCTAGCTCAGAGGCTTGGTGGTATAGGAATATTTGAAACAATAGCAAAATGATATAAAATTTGTATAGATTCTTTGAAAGCTAAACAGGATAAGAAGGGAAGAAGAAGTAAGAGTTAAGATGTGTTATATGTAAGTATCAACTCTCAGTGATGAATGTAGTCATTATTATAGACTACAAACATGTACTAGTGAAAAGGGCCAAAAAGTATTAATAAAATTGGAGTAAATAGGAGAGAAAGGAATATTGGTTGACCACTGAGTTTATTGAGGTATAACTGGGAAATTTGTAATATATGTTCATTAAATATTTGATCAAATGACAGTCTTTTAAGACAGTTTCATCTTGAGAAAGCCCATATATAAAATTGTTCTTGAAGTGCATTTTTATATATTAAAGGTGTTTGTAAAAAATGTCATTTGAACATTCTTATTTAAGAATACTGAGTTATTTGGTTTTTGTTTTGTTTTTTATCTTTTAGCACATTTGTGTGCCCAACTGAAATTATTGCATTTGGTGATAGAATTGAAGAATTCAGATCCATCAATACTGAAGTGGTAGCATGCTCCGTTGATTCACAGTTTACCCATTTGGCTTGGTCAGTATTTTATACCAAAATTTGTAGCAAAAATGAATGTGTTTCCTTCTAAATCAGGAAAATAAACAATGATAATGCTATTTATCAGGGAGGGAACAGATTTGAGAGCACTATAATGAGCTGATAATTCAGTGCAATCATGGTAAAAATGCTTAAGAATTTTATCCATCCTTTCAAAATTAGGGGAGAAAGTTTATGAATGTGATTTCCATAGCAAAAACTACTAGACTATACAGTTATTATGATCAATTCATAATCTTCATCTGAAGGGAAAAATATTCAAAATATACCATTTTTCTGTTCTACAATTCTTGGATATGGTAAGCCAAACTCATAGTACCTTCTATACTTTTCAAAAAGGAATAATTTTTAAAAAGTAACTTTTAAATTCATTAGTCATGAAAAGATTTTTTCCCCCTTGTTACTTACAAAGAATTGCAAATCAGAATGCACAAGATGCCATTTCTTACTGCTTGCCTAACTAGCCAAGATTTGAAAGACTGAAGAGGAAGGAAAAAGTTAAGATGTGTTATGTACATGTATCAACTTCGTACAATGAATTTAATCATATTCTGCAAATATGTACAGAAAATTTTTTTTTAATTTTGTTAAACTGAAAAAATATATCAAATATTGGCAAAAATGTGAAGAATGGCACTTACCCACCCTGGTTCAGCATTTGAGGAGAGCAGTACAGCAAGATGTGTCAAAATTTACAACTTACGGGCCGGAGGATTAGCTCACTGGTTCCGGCGCCTGCCTCGCAAGCGCAAGGTCCTGAGTTCGATCCCCGGTAACCACATATAATGCTGGGTGTGGAGACACGCCCACCAACAATCAACACCGCATACCACAATGCCAGACGTGGTGGCTCACGCCTGTAATCCCAGCATTCGGGAGGCAGAGATAGAAGGATTGCGGAGTTCGCGGCGGCTTGCCTGGGTACCATAGTGAGCTCAGGGCCAGCCTGAACTACAAAGCGAGACCCTATCTCAAAAAAAAAAAAAAATTTACAACTTACTGGGCCAGAGATTTAGCTCAGTGGTTCCAGCACCTGCCTGGCAAGTGCAAGGTCCCTGGTTCGATCCCCGGTAACCACAAACAACAATACTGGCCATGGTGGCTTACACCCACCATCCATCAGTACCATATACCAAATGCTGGGCATGGCGGCTCATGCCTGTAATCTCATAATCCCAGCATTTGGGAGGCAGAGGCAGGAGGATTGCTAAATTTGTGGCTTGCCTGGGCCTACATAGTGAGCTCAGGGCCAGCCTAAACAACAAGCGAGACCCTGTCTCAAAAAAAAAAAAAAATCTACAACTTATTGCTGGGGATTTAGCGCAGCAGTTCTGGTGCCTAGCTCACAAGTGCAAGGTCCCAAGTTTGATCCCCAGTACCAAAAGTTTAAAGCACATATATGTGAGCACAATTTTTTGCTTATAATTTTGTATATAATAGAAATTTGGATTTAAAGATTAATGTTCAATTCATTAAAGTTACAAATTCAAAACAAGTTTTCCCCATATATAAGTATATATATACATGTACATACACTTGTATGAGTGTATACAAAAAATTTAATTGGTTAAGGAGCTGTAATTTCATTGTCTTAAGAAATTAAGTACTGAGGGCTGGGGATTTAGCTGAAGTGGTACCGCACCAACCTTGGATGCACAAGAGCCAGTTTGATCCATGGTACCAAGAAAAAAAAAAAAAAGAAAATAAGTACTGGATAGGAGATCTAACTCAGTAATAGTGTACTTGCCTGACAGACAGAAGCCCCCAGGGTTCAATCCCAAGCACCACACACACAGAAAAGGAGTTAATTCCCTTTTCTCAGTTTTCACCTGGCAGGGTGGCACAGTGCCAGCACTTTGGTAGGCTGAGACAAGAGGATCTCAAGTTCAAGCCCAGCCTAGGCAACTTGGCAAGATCCTATCTCAGAATAAAAAATAATCTACAGTGCCAGCACTTTGGTAGGCTGAGACAAGAGGATCTCAAGTTCAAGCCCAGCCTAGGCAACTTGGCAAGATCCTATCTCAGAATAAAAAATAATCTACAACAATTTTTTGGGCTATCTAATCCCAGTACTCCTTAAACTCTGTAATGAAATCAAAAGAAAAGGAGTACTCACAAAGCTGTTCCTGGAAGCTAGCATAACCCTCATTCCAAAACCAGAAAAGGGCACAAACAAAAAAGAGAACTGCAGCCCAATCTCTTTAATGAACATGGATACAGAAATCCTCAATGAAATACTGGCAAACAATGCAGCAAATCATCAAAAAGATCATACATCATAACCAAATAGGAT
>PVIC010048238.1:0-13584 GCA_004025085.1 Thryonomys swinderianus | reverse complement strand
GTCTGAAACCAACAGGTTATAGTTCCTTATAATAACTGCTACACACTTACAGTTTCTATGTTGCTGTTAGAAATATGACCTGAGAAAATCTAACAGTTTAAATCAAGGATAGACAGGTAATTAAGATAACCAGATGAGGGCCAGAGGGTTAGCTCAGTGGTCCCGGCACCTGCCTTGCAAGCGCAAGGTCCTGAGTTTGATCCCGGTAACCACATACGGTGCTGTGCGTGGAGACTCATGCCCACCAGCAATCAATACCACACACCACAGTGCCGGGCATGGTGGCTCACACCTGTAATCCCAGCACTCAGGAGGCAGAGACAGGAGGATTGCTGAGTTCCAGGCTTGCCTGGGCACCATAGTGAGCTGAGGGCCAGCCTGAACTACAAAGCGAGACCCTGTCTCAAAAAAAAAAAAAAAAAAATCTGGTTTCTTGGAGCCACCAGCGGACCGAGGTGGCAAGAGCACATCACAGATAAAGTCCCGGGGAGCAAGAGGCTGCTGGTCTCTTTACAGCACCTCCCACCCACCCCCTAAAAACCAACAGGCGATTGTTAACTGTGACAGTATCACAGTAATAGTATTCTCTCTTTGTCCTTTTAGATAACGTTGACAGAGATGTTGAAATGCCCAGGGTTAGACCCTAAAATACACTTTCCACCACAATGCAGTTAGCTGCAAGGTACTTAAAATGATATGTTACTGAACCTTTGAAACCCAATTAACCAAAGTTTAAAATGAGACTAAATTTGAGTCATTTCTGGGTGGTGGGAGAAGCACTGAGGAGCTGACCAGGTTTAAGCCATGACTTTTACTCGATTCCTTCTCCCTGTTGGCCAACGGGACGACAAGGACGTGTCTGAGCAGCCACGCGGCCTGGAAAAGTGGTATAAACCCTAAAACTTGCCATAAAGTAGGGTTCAATTGCAGCAGTCTCAGGACATGAACGTGGAACTGCGCGGACCCTTCTCTTGCTGGTTTTTCCTCCGAGGCGCTCTGGCACTCGTGAGGTGGGGGCAGATGATCTGAGGTGACCCCGGGGTTGTTAAACGCGGATCGCAGAGGAGAGAACTTTTCGTGGAGAGGTTTCTAGACAGATCCTCAGCATCTGAAAGAGAGCATAGCAGACCCCTTCCAAATGAAGAGAGAGGGAGGACAGAGGATCGTGGCCCCAACCCGCCTGTCGGCCCCTTTCCTGGGCTAGGCCCACAGCGCCGAGCACAGTTCGGGAAGCACCGGGCAGGAGTGCCTGAGGAAGTCAGGCTTCGGGTGCTGAGTGGGGAAAAGCTGGCACATATTCCGCCTGCTGCCAGGGCTGCACCCGGGGACCCCGCCAGTGCTCCCCACCCAGCCACACCCAGTTTCACAAGCACCCCACTCGGCTGCCCCCTGGGATTAAGATCGATGCTTAGTCCGTCTTATCCTCAGGGCTCAGCATGCAGGACCCACTCATGATATGTGGCCTGACCTTGCTCCGGTGCGTCCCCAGGATCACCTCTGCCAATAGCGGGGGCCCTGCCAAGGGGCATCCTGCCGGGCTTTGCAGCATCAAGGAGAGGCGTGCTGAAGGAAACCGAATTGGTGGGGTCTGTTGTCCTGGCACCAGGTTCATCCTTTTAAAATGCTGTTCTCTCTCTTCAAGCAACACCAGAATCACTAAGACAGAAACAAGCAGGCCTCCCACCCCTTCCCCAGCCCTGCTCCTCTTCATGAGGTCTCAGCGGTGACTTCCAGGGGCAGCCGTGATGCTCCTGGCATTGGGCTCTGGCTAAGTTGACCCTTCAAATTGCCACTGGAACACAAGCACCATCACTGAAGCAACCTCAGCACTGGGTACCACCGTCCAGTGAGTCTTGTGAGAGTCGCCTCATCCTAGGGGTGTTTTCTGGTCAAATTCTTCAACAATTCATGACCCAGTGGTCTACGATACGGACAGACTGGGTTATGTCTCACTTACATAATTCCACAACCATTCCTGGACCTGAGAAAGGGTTGTTGCTTCCTTCCCAGGTCAGAGAAATGGACTTAGATGCAAAGATCCATCGCCGGGAAGTATTCTTCCCAAAAGTGGCAGAATGTAATTGCCTAGTCTCAACCTCTTCATGTCTACAAACTCAAGACAGGAAAGTTTTCTGATTAAAAAAAAATGTACATTTGATGCATTGTAAGGTGAGGACTAGAATCTAGGTCACTTGAAACCCACACCAGACTCAGCTATTTTACCTACAGCATGAATTGATTCATATTCAGAGAGCACAGTCCAGAAAAAAACTGAGTTCTGAGAAATAAAGGGCTCAGGTATAAGAATAACAGGGAATGTAGGAGTTTAAGTATTTCTACAGGTGGAAGTAGGAAAAGAAATCACAGACCTGGAAACTCATGTGATTGATATCAAGGAGTATCTTAGTGTATAGCTAATTAATTCCTGATGATAGATAGATGATAGATCGATGATAAATGATAGATAGATAGACAGACAGACAGACAGACAGACAGACAGACAGACAGACAGACAGACAGACAGACAGATGAGTAGTGTACAGGGTCTAGTAGAGTACCAGAATTCTCCCAAGCTAAATTTCTCTTAAAACATAAAAATTCTTTTATATTTAAATATTTAAAACTTTTCTAAAAGTTAAGAGTTTGGTTTAAAGACTAGAAAACTTGAAAATTTAAGAGCATCTGGAAACAGAGATAGAGGAGAGAGGAAGTAAAGAGTAAAGCACAATGTGTGTTTGTGCCGCGCGCGCATCCGCTCCCGGCGGCGAGCGGACTGCGCATGCGTCCCGGACGCGTCCTCAGGAGGAGGGCCTCAGCTCCTTCCGCTTCCCAGGAGCGCGCGAGCCCTCGGTGTCTCCTTCGCACATGAGCTACGAGCCTCCCGAGACCCGGCTCTGCTCTGTGGCGCAGGTTGATCCAGAACTGGTGGTCCCGGCATAAAATCAAGCGTGGAGTCCAAGACGCGTCCATTCCTCAGTGGGAAAACGACTGGAACCTGCAGCCCATGAACATCCACGGACTGATGGACGAGTACCTCGAAATGGGTAGGAAAATACACCGGCGGGGCCGAGCCTTCTCGAGCCTGTTAGCGTATTTCACACGGGATTTGCTCCCACGGGGAAAGCCATCGCGGTCTAAAAGATTTTGAAAAGCATCTAAAGTATCCCAAAAGCACTTACATCTCGGGCGACAGAGGTGTGAAGCACTGCTCTCCCTCTGAGAGCTGTAACGTCATAAAGGTTTGGCTCACAGCAGCGCCCTAGCATTTGAGCAGTTTGACGAAACAAAAGGAAGTCCTACAATTCCTTTCTGAAGGACTACACCGCCCAGTCGATGCAAAGAAAGTAGTAAATTATTTCTCACAACACACCTTGCTTAGGCCCAGTCTGATCTTAGTTTGAAGATTCATATATATTTACATTGAGAAAATAAAGATTCCCCTTCCAGCTGTTAGAATCACTGCACGTTAAACACCGCTGTTCTCCAGACTTGAGTTTCCTCACCTGGAAGAGAGGAAGGTTCACTCTGGGCCCCAGTTGCCTCCTCCTGTTTCCTCTTCCTCCAGATTCTCCTGTTTCCTCCTCCCCTGCTTCTCTTCCTTGTCCACTTCCTCTTCCTTTGTCTTCCTTCCCTTCCTTCACACTTCATTAGTAAAGGCAGAAAGTACATCGAATCTAAGTCCTGATTTAGGACATACCTTAGAGCTGATCTGAACATAGCTCTTAAACTATTAATACTTATAACTTTCTAGCCATAGCTTCTGCTTAACACAGAGCAGATAAGGTTTTCTCAATGATAAAATGAGATGATCATGTTTTCTCTGTAGAAGTAGCAAAAGGACTCAAAGCCATTTCTGTAACTCTCCTGACACAGCACATAGGACGTGCATGATCAGGGACACCGTCTGCATTAGTAACTGTCCCGTGCCCTCTCTTTCCAGTTTTGCAGTTCGGCTTTACCACCATCTTTGTGGCGGCCTTTCCGCTGGCGCCTCTCCTGGCTTTGTTAAACAACATCATCGAGATCAGGCTGGATGCCTACAAGTTCGTCACGCAGTGGCGGAGACCTTTGCCGGCGCGAGCGACGGACATAGGTAAGAGCCGGATGAGGAGGCGCCGGCCTCGCTGGTGAGGGCGCGCGTGCGGGGGACATGTCTGCGGGGCCCCGGCCACCGGCAGCGTGCAGGGCTGAGAAGGTGTCTTGAAGAGGTGCTGAGATCGGGCGCGGATGCTCCACGCTGTCCCTGCCCTTGTGACGGGACGGTCCGGCCCTGTTCTCTCCTGCCGTCCCACTGGAGGGCATGGAATCTGGCCCCTCTAGAAACAGAGGCAAAAAGGCACTACCCAAGCAGCAGGAAATGGGCACTTCCCGACACCCGACATACTGATGCCCGCTCCCGGGTGAATGAGAAACATTTCTGCTCCTTACAAGTTACCCTGCCTCAGGCGCCCCATTACAGCAGCACCAGCGCCCAGAGACCACACGGCTCATTCGACTGGGCATCATGTGAGCTGCCACAGGGGCTGCTTTCAACCTCGGCAGAACAGGGTGCTCAGCAAAAATGTGCAATGAATGCAAACTTAATGGTGAGAGTTTCACATTAAACTTGGTACTCCAAAATTATCTTTGGGCCTGCACCCTTGGGCAATACTCTTCTTGCTCACACTAACAAAGAAAAATGTAAATAGTGGGACTCTCTAACTTTTGTTCACAGACATCACCTATGACAAAGCTCATTTTATTTTCCCACCACCGGTAGTAATAAACATACCCATAAACTATCTTGTTGATAACAAGATAGTTATCAACACAGGCATGCATGTTACATAGCTGTTACATATCTGTATATGTGTATGTGTGCGTGCAATGTATCTATTCTATAAATCTCTAAATGTAGGCTGTCTTGGCTAAAACATACACATACTTTCATTTTAAAAGACATTTCAATAGTGTAAAGAATTTCTGTTTTCACTATTTCTACATAACACTAAATGTTATAATACTTTCAAATTTCTAAACATCTATTGTGCTTTTTAAAAGCCTTGTGAAGGCCATTTCTCTGAACAAATGGCCGTGGGAAGCTGCTACCCGTATTTATTGGTTATTTCCATTTCCATAGTGAGCGGCTCATATGCACTCTCCTGATTTGCCTCTCTGAAATCTCATTAACATTGTAGGATCTTTTATGCAAGAGGCTTTTTCCCCCTCAGGGTATATTTTTAACTGAGTACTACAGTTTCTATAAAAATGAATGTTTGTTTTCGATGCTTACAAATATTGGCTTATATGAATTGTTTTATCTTACATCACTAGGCAAACCTTGAAATCCTTTTCATTTTATTCTTTTAATTTCCACTTCTGTAGGCCCGTTACAAAGAATTTGAAAGACAGGAGAGAGCTGCTGTACCGTCCAGTCCTTGAGCACATTAGGGTCTCTTTTCCAGAACTTTGATTCTTGTCTGTACTTTTTTTTTTTTTTTCTTTTGAGACAGGGTCTCACTTTGTAGTTCAGGCTGGCCTGAGCTCACTATGGAGCCCAGGCAAGCCTCGAACTCAGCAATCCTCCTGTCTCTGCCTCCTGAGCGCTGGGATGACAGGCCTGAGCCACCACGCCCAGCAATGTAGTTTGCGGTGTTGATTGTTGGTGGGCGTGAGTCTCCACGCCCAGCATTATATGTGGTTACCGGGGATCGAACTCAGGACCTTGCACTTGCAAGGCAGGCGCCAGAACCACTGAGCTAACCCTCCGGCCCTCTTGTCTGTACTTTTAAAGCCACGTGTAAACCTAGTTGAAACATTAGTTTGGGCTACAATCAATAGCGTTAATCCCACACACAGCTTCAAAAACTTTCTTTTCATCTGTGTGATACCATTTTGATGTCTTAAGAAGGAGAAGAATATATTACTTGTGTTTTATTAGCAAATTCTACATAGAGGTTTTGTAATATTTCGGACACTGGGCAGGTGACATTATTGGACCTAACAAGCAGGCCTGATGGTAACAACTTGCAAAGCGTCCTCGATGGGGGCTGCCCTCCCTTCGGGAGGGTTTGCAAGCACTGCAATACCTCGAATTGGTCTAAGGAAGCAAACAAACCACGGCACCCACAAAGGTAGAACACTCTCCAAAGTGGAATCGATCAAAGGGCTGCCTTTGTATTTGCTGTCTTTGATCTTTCTCCCCCCAGGTATCTGGCTTGGCATTCTGGAAGGAATCGGCATTCTGGCTGTGATCACCAATGCGTTTGTCATTGCTATTACCTCTGACTACATCCCACGTTTCGTCTATGAATACAAATATGGCCCGTGTGCAAATCAAGTAGAACAGAATGAAAAGTAAGGTTGAAATTGGCACACTTCCTCGATCCATTTTCCGTGTGTAATTAAAATAAGAGCTTTCAGGGAAGTTTCATTCTGTGACTATTAAGGGTAGTAATGTTCCTTGCAATTATAATGAGTGTATTAGGTGGAATCAAGTAACGTGAAAATCGACAGCATTTTACAGCAAGTAATTTTAGAGTTTTTTACTTGAAAATGTGTCACTGATACTGAAGTGCTAAGTACTTGACACTGTAGTTAGAAGTCAAGTTCTGCAACAGGAACAGGCCTCAGCCATCAGGGAGTGCAGTCTTCTCACTGTGCAGATGGAGACATTAAAACCTTCACTGCTTAATCAAATTGCTAGAGGAAATAGAGAGTCTGAGGAGACAGTATCGCGAGACTTTCTATGCCTACAGATTTTGGAAGAGAATTTACACCTAGGATTAAGGACACAGAAAATTTTACCTTCAACCTATGTGACGTGTATTTTTATTAAAATTTAAATCTATGCATCAAAGAAAGGTATCTCAGCCTCTGTACTAGTGATGGTAAATACCAGAGATTCTTAGGATGAGGTAAGGGGACTATATTCCACACTGCTGGGCACGTAGCTGTGAGTGTGGCCTTCACCAGACAGACACCCATGTCGGGTGCTGTGTCCCCAAGTTAGAGGAGCCAAAAATGCGCGTAGACATTGCTGGATATGCCCTGAGGGACCAGAGCACCCGGTTGGAGCTGATGCTTCAGGTGACAGGTGTTGTTTCAGATGTTTTCTTCTTAAAAGATGGGGTCAGGGAAGAATGCAACTGCTTGGAGAGTGCAGAGGCGTTAGAGGCACGTAGAGCGCAGGTGGAAATCGGCCTTGAGTGTGCCCGTGGTGACGGGACAGCGCGCCGACAGGGCCGCTCCTGTCCTCCCTCCAGCTGGACCTCCCAGCCAGGGCCCCGTGGCCCGGCCGCAGCGGGATGTGCTTTTAGCTCAGGAGAGGTTAACCCTTCACTACAGATGAACCAGGCTTCCTCTGGACACAAAAATATCTTTTAACCGCAGTTTCAGAGAGAGCTACTAAATATGCAGACATTGTTTTATATCTTGGGGCCTCCAAATGATTTTAACCTGAAGTTAACTTCTAACGTTGCCTTCTAATAAAAGATCCCGGTCAGTCCACAGCGGGCTGGTGACAGACAGGGTTGCAGGCCCCATGATGAAGAGACGGTCTGAGCTTGCTCACGAGCTGCAGCGCAGTGCTCGCTTTGGCAGCACATATACGAGCTGCAGCACACTTTTCAGATGAAGAGTCGTTCAGCATGAACAGTGTAAAACCAAAAGCTTTTTATTCTTCTTAGTTCGGGATGGTCTAGAAGCAGAGTTTAAGAATTTGAGTCTTACTTGCTAGTGTCTTTACTGCCATCTAGTGGTCGGGGAAAATGACACTGGCTGGGTATTTCCTTTCCAGAACGTCTTTTTTTTTTTTTTATTATTGAGTTATTTAATGGTACATTTTATATACAGGTCACAATCAAACTCAACATTAGGACATTTGTACCAGTATGCGACACGAGTTAATTCTCATTTTTTACTCATATCCCTACCCACCCTACAACCACCCACACCCTATACACATATGCTTTCTGTTTCTTTTAAATCCTATTTATCCTTTCCTCTCATTACTTTCCCCTGCTACTTTCCCTTTGAATATTTCCTATTTCACAAAATCTATCATACATTCTAGAACTCATTTACATCTACAGGTTCTCATACCAGAGAAAAGATGCGGTATTTACCCATCTGTGACCTATTTATTTCACTTATTAGTGTATCCTCAAGGTGTGTCCATTTGAGTATAAATGACTCAAACTTATCATTCTTTATTGGAAGAGTAATACTCCATTTTATTTTTTAAAAAACCGCATCTTCTTTATCCAGTCTGAAGAAGCGTGGCCTGGTCCTCATAGTGATGAGGACTGTGGATGATTTGCAGAAACCCAGGGGGCTCAGGTGGCCGCAGTGCCCCACCCAGAGGCGTCCACGATGACGTACTATTTTCCAAGTATGGTCGGAATCTACCTCGGAGTAGATTCACTCCGACTGAAACCGTTCCGAGCAAAGTAAAGGAGGAGGAGAAGGCAGAGGAGATCGATGCTGCCAGGAGAATAGTGGAAATGGGCAGTTACGAAGACTAAGACGGAAAAGGAAGAGAGGGATTCAGTGGTACTCTAACGTCCCTGTGAGGTGGAGAGTGTGGTGGGCATGAGTCTGGATCTGGGTTCTAGCAACAGTTTGTCCCGGGACAGTGGTTTTTCCCATGAGCTCTGAAGACGTCCGTCGGGGGATTTTCACAGTGAAACTAAGGCCTTCTATGCGCTTCTCATGGACTGACATTTGCACCAAGGCTGCAAAAACTGGTGGTTACGATTTCTGGTGGCTTTGTGTGACTCGAGGGCCTAGCATCAAACAGTTTCAAGCGTGACTGTATTTTTCATCAACATGTGTCTTAAAAATGTCACTAAGACATTCTGAATGCCCTCGAGGAAACATTAATAACTGAATTTTATCAAATCTCCACCCTGGAATAAATATATGACTTCTGAAGTTCCGCGCAGGGAAATGTGAAATGCCATAGAGTGCTTCTGCGGCATATCAAAGGGTGACGTTTGTCTGGAAGAAAAGCTCCGCGTGGTTGTTGAAGAGGCAAATGAGGAAAACCTTTCCCAACCCGAGATAATGATTTCCAGACAAACTGATTATTCAGACTTTGGAATTTAGTAGCTACCCTCGCACAAAATACACAAAACCAGCATGTTATTTTAGGGAGAATGTTTGTCATTGTTTGTTGCTATTAGTAGAGTTGAAGCTTTGAAGAGAAGATTAAACTTGTGCATAATTTTTAATTGGCCACTTTGAAACCATTATCCCTGCATTCTCACAAACTTTGTTCTGATACAAACAAATAGTGGTAATAAGTCACTGTAACTGTTTCATCATCTATGGCAAAAATACCAGCATTTGAAATTCTGAAAGATTCAGGGAATAAATGTTTCCCAAGTGATGTTATAAAACCATCCATGAGTTAAAGATGATTTTCATGGTCAAAGTAGGGCTATAGATTTTTTTTTTTTTGAGACAGGGTCTCACTTTGTAGTTCAGGCTGGCCCTGAGGTCACTATGTAGCCCAGCCAAGCCTCCAACTCAACAATCCTCCTGCCTCTGCCTCCTGAATGCTGGGATTACAGGCATGAGCCACCACACCCAGCACTATGGTATGTGGTATTGATGGCTGGTGGGCGTGAGTCACCACGCCCAGCATTGTATGTGGTTACTGGGGATCTAACTCAGGACCTTGCACTTGTGAGGCAGGCGCTGGAACCACTGAGCTAAATCTCCAGCCCCAGGCCTATAGATTTTAACACAAGTTCGTGACAGTTTCACTGATAATGGTATAAGTTCCCACATTATAGCTCAAGTTTAAGCACTATCACATGGAGATTCTTTAGTGTACTGTCATTATGAAATTTCCACAATCATCTCAAATGCTGCTAGAATAGACCTTCTTTTCCAACTATTTGTGTGAGGCCAAATTTTCAGCTTTCATTTCAACTGACACAACATATTGCAATGGATTTAATATAGAAGTAAATATGGGGATCGAGAAAAATGAAAACAGACATGGAAGGGACTAGCAAACATAGAAAACAATGTCATTCTCACTATGTTTTCATTTCTTTTTGGAAAATATACTCATTTTATATTTTTCAGTTATTTAATTTATAATAGATTTGATAATTTTTCAAGTGAATTAATATTTTAATTTTTTTCTAAATTTCTGTTTTAATTTCTAGCATGTTAAAAATGTCTAGAGATCTATCCTGGTGAAAACCTCCTTCTCATGTTCAGTATTTTCATTTAAAAAACGGAACGACATCCTGAGCCTTTACACAATACCTGAGAATCCTAGAGAAAGTTAGCTAGCCTTTCTAAACCATGCATCTTTAACCTATATGAAGGATGTAATAATATCATAGAGTTTTAATTTTTAACATGACCAACATTTCATTCAAGGTATCTGTAGCTCTAAAGCACTGAGTCTTCCTACTAATGTCCTCTTTTCCCGCTCTACCCGCACCTTAAAGACCAGTGGCCGATGCCTGCAGCCCCTTCCAGGGATGCCTGGGTCCCTGTCCCACCCCCTCAGGGTGCCGCCCTCTCTCCAGAGTCCCAGCCCTGGTTCTGGTCTATACTGTGCCCGTGCAGCTCTGCATGTGTGAAGGAGAAAGCAAAACATACTGACTGGGGTCACTGAGTCTCTTACGTGCATCTGGCAAACATTTTACTTTGTAACTCCACTTATATTCTTTCCCATTCTGTTTTGTTTGCTTTCTAGGATCCTTCTTTAGCATCTTCGTCCTCCTCCAGCCTCACCTGCTGAGACACGAGGCGCTTTTACCCTTCTTAGCTTTCTGCTTCTTGACATCTGCATTGAACTTTAAGAGCACAGCCTACAGACCCCTTTTCTCTGTTATACACTTTTCATTTCCTCTGTTAGGCTCTTTCATTTTTGTGGATCTAACCTCACTCCCCAATGCCACACTTGAGTTTTCTGTCCCCAGTGAGCTCAGCCTCCCCTCTGATACGGGGGCTCTGGTGGACAGGCCAAACTGACCATGTCCGAAGTTCAGTTCCAATCTCCTAAAACCCACTTAAACTTGAGTCTTCTTATTGTCATTTGGCTGCAATTCTATTCTATTCTCAGGCCCAGAACCTTAGAATCAGCCTCAAAGACTTGTTTTTCTCCTGCTCCATAAAATTCACTGGAAAACATATTGGCCATGCATTGCAAACATGCCCGTTTTATACCTCTTCTGCAAGCCACTGTCCTCAGCAACCCAGATTCTGTGGCAGTCACGTACCTTGCCCTGTCGTGCTCATGCAGGATAAACTCGTCCGTGGCTCCCCTTGCTCTTGGACCTGCCCTTGGCTTCAGCCACTTTGACTTCTGTAGTCCCGCGGAGGACCCCAACTACACTGCCATTTCCGCCGGAAGCTATCTCCCATGGGTGTCCCCACAGCCTGCCTCCTGCAGCCCTTGGCTTTCCTGGTGTGTAGCCTGCATATCAAGATCTGCTCTGACCAGGCTGTTGGAAATTTTAACCCCCTGCATCAATCCCCATACTTTATTTCAGTCTGTTGTGAGGAAGTCAGAGGTCACAATCTTTTCCCCAAACCATCCTACCTCCCCGGCACCGTTTGTTGAAAAGGCATCTCTTTTATCACTGGATTCCAGTGATATCTGGGTCCTATGTCAAGTGAATGTTCATTTGGGGATCTGTATCTGGACTTGCTGGCCTTTTCCGTTGATTTTTCTTGCTTACACCAGAACCACAGTGTCTTAATACCTACAGCTTTACATCAATTCATTAAGTGCTAACGATCTTCCAAAGTTTCTCTTCTTAATATTGACTTCATTGATGCAGCTTTGTCTCCCTTGCATATAAGCATTAGATTCAGCATATCAGATACAAATCACTTAATGCAAATAAACTCAAGTGAAAAGGAAAAAGAATTCTTGAGAGAAAGTGGTAGAGTGCGAGTCTGCCTCACTAAAGCACGATTACAGACCTAACGAAGACAAAGGAATGGAGTAAGAAAGCTCAGTTGCTGGGATTTCATAGTTAGAAGGGAGGGAAAATGACATTTAGGAGACCCTGTCATTTGTAACGGAGGAACTGTACAGGACATGAAATTCTCTGACTCAAAGAATACTTCTCTTTCCCGCAGTTGCTTAAAGGGCTACGTCAACAACAGCCTGTCCTTCTTTGACCTGAGTGAGCTCGGCATAGGGAAGTCCGGCTACTGCAGGTGCTCATTCCCGCTCACAGCTCTCTCCCCTCCTGTTTTCCTCTTTACGACACCCCTCTGCATGCCGATGAGCCCGTTTCAGCTCCTTTGTAACTTTAGCCAGCCAAGAAGAGTTGAGGCCTCTCTGCTTCCGGCCCGACTCCTCACAGCCTTTGTCTTCTGTGGGTTTCAGGTACCGGGACTACCGAGGCCCCCCCTGGAGCTCCAAGCCCTACGAGTTCACCCTGCAGTACTGGCACATCCTGGCTGCCCGGCTGGCCTTCATCATCGTGTTTGAGGTGAGTCCCGGCCCCACAGGCAGGCACTGTGGGTGAGTCCTTTCCGACCGATCTAACACTGGCCTCTTTGAGAGGAATTCCTCGGTGGTTTCCAAAGGATTCAAGTCTCCAGAAAGGGCTAAGACACAAGGAGACCACTAGGACAACACGGAGAAGTCAGAGCTGAACGATGCAACTTGGTAGATGCCTGTGTGTGTCGGAAGGAAGACACGATTGCGCAGTGAACTGGAAACTCAGCGGCCTCACTGTTTTAACCGCTTGATAGCCTAATTTAAATGACAAAAAATAGATTTCAAATTTGATTTTTAAAAATCCCTATCTGTGGGCCAGAGATTTAGCTCAGTGGTTCCAACGCCTGCCTCGCAAGCGCAAGGCCCTGAGTTCAATCTCTGGTAACCACATACAACGCTGGGTGTGGAGACTCACGCCCACCAGCAATCAATACCACATGCACTAATTCTGTCCCTGTCAAATCTCTTTCTCAATTTCTCTCTCTCTGTCTCTCTCTTCTCTCTCTCCCTCTCTCTCTCTGTCTCTGTCTCTTTCTCTCTCTCTTTCTATCTCTTTCTCTCTTTTCTCTCTCCTTTCTCTGTCTCTATTTCTCTATCTCTTTCTCTTTGTCTCTGTCTCTCTGTCTCTGTCTCAGTCTCTCTCCCTCTCTTTCTCTCTCTCTTCTCTCTCTCCTTCTCTGTCTCTATTTCTATCTCTTTCTCTCTGTCTCCATTATTCTGTCTCTCTATCTCTTCTCTCTCTCCCTTTCTCTGTCTCTTTCTATCTCTTCTCTTTCCTTCTCAATCTCTATTTCTCTCTCTTTCTTTCTCTTTGTCTCTGTCTCTGTCTCTCTCTGTCTCTGTCTCTCTCTCCTCTCTCTCTCCTTCTGTCTCTATTTCTCTCTCTTTCTCTTTCTCTTTGTCTCTATCTCTCTGTCTCTCTCTGTCTCTGTCTTTCTCCTCTCTCTCTCCTTCTGTCTCTATTTCTCTCTCTCTTTCTTTCTCTTTGCCTGTGTCTCTCTGTCTCTCTCTGTCACTGTCTTTCTCCTCTCTCTCCTTCTGTCTCTATTTCTCTCTCTCTTTCTCTTTGTCTCTGTCTCTCTGTCTCTCTCTGTCTCTGTCTCTCTCTCCTCTCTCTC
>PVIC010048237.1:0-13586 GCA_004025085.1 Thryonomys swinderianus | reverse complement strand
CAGAGGGTCTGAGCCAGTGAGATCGCGGGTGAATTTACCACGAAAGATCTGCCCACTGCCCTCAGGCCATGACAGAGACAGTGACCTTTGATATGACTTTTAGAAACAAACACTGTGGTGGTCTTTCAGGTGTACAGGTTGGAAATTACACTGGGAAGGCAGCCATCAAGTCGGGGTTTTTAAAGAAAATAAGAATAACAAGTTTCCAGGCTGGTAGATGCGCAGGGGAAACACTGAATGTCCAAAGGCAAAGCGAGCCGGACGACAGTGACGGTCAAGGGAGGAACAGCAGGGATCGCTAGCAGGGCCTGACTACGCACCAGCGTCTGTGGCATCAGGCAGTTGGTTAGCGCACCCGGAAGCGACAGACCCCGACGTGCGCGGCCAGGAGAGCGCTCCGTCCGGAGAACGCCCCCTCGCGGCCCTCATCAAAACAGTGACAGACCTTCCGTCAAGTCACAGAACTGAGCCGCTTTCCCTTGACGAGAGATCGTACTATACACTGCTGAACTTCCGCTCCTTCCCCCAGAGAAGACTGAAGCCACTTCCCAGGGTGACACACCGGGGAGAGAAAAGACACTGACTTGAACTGACACAAGTTCCCAGACACCCAAAATATCCCAGTCATGTGCCAGAGAGTTAGGGGCTTGTGGAGATCAGATGATTCATGAAGCTGAAGAGAATTCTGCGGTTCTTTTCCCAGGCACAGAAAATGTCACGTAGATAGAAATGCTCAGCAATTAGCAGAATTCACATACCGACTCTTGACCGGTAGAGTAGGGCCTGTGATGAGCAGAGAGGACAAGAAGACGCTAGGAGAGCAGCAGACTCGTACACCAGGAGCAACACCACGTTCGTGGGGGGCTCACAGAGATTCGCGCCACCGAGAACTTGAAAGGATGCAGGGATGGACGATCCTACTACCACCCCATTCAACACTCCTATTTGGCCGGAACAGCACACAGACGACCTTACAAAATGGTTGCCGTATTTGTACAGATACTACTAGGCAGAACCATTAATGTGTTTATGTCTTTACACCGACTTTAAAGTTTGAGGAGGTATGTGTAAGTGCAAGCGGGCAAAGGGTGGATTGTGCTAGCTTTGCAAAATGTCATGTTGCTGGTAAACTACATTTCCCAGAATTCCTTTTTTTAGTCCATGCTTGATTAGAGTGGACAGCAAGAGAGACTCTTATGGGAAATATGCGTGACGGGCAGGGAGCAGTAGCTGCCTGGCAGCCCCCCCTAGATGACATCGGGCCAGGCCAAGCTTGCACCTTATCGACCTTCCCCTGGCCGCTCCTTAGATTCTCTGACTTGTGACAGCAGAATGCTGGGTTCTGGTTTCCGCAGGGCACCCGCAGCCCCAGGGACAGGGCAAAGGGAACTATCAGCACTGTGGTCACTCTTCGTGGACTTGACTTTGCGCTTACGTGTTCGGGCTTGCCCTCGCTCTCCCCTCCTGTTCCCAGTTCTCACCTTCCCTTTCTGTCTCTCTACCTTACTGGCTTCCGGCTGTAGTTTTTTTTTTGTTTGTTTATTTTGTTTTGTTTTTGTTTTTGAGACAGGGTCTCACTTTGCAGTTCAGGCTGGCCCTGAGCTCACTGTGTAGCCCAGGCAAACCTCGAACTCAGCCATCCTCTTGTCTCTGCCTCCCGAGGGCTGGGATCCGGCTGTAGTTTGAAGCAAGTAGTAAGTAGGAAAAGCAGACCTCTCGGGGTGGAAAGATTAATTTGGAACATGGTGGATTTAGAGGAAAACAACTTGCTCTCTAACGTGAAGGAGAAATAGATAATTAGAAAGAAAAAGTCATCGCGGCATCCCGAGGCATCCACGTTGCTAGGAAGGAAGGGAAAGTCTCCACAAAGCTGCAAGCTTGATGGTGGTAAAGGGTCAGAAAAATGGCGTGAAGTTCTCTCAATAGTAAATGAGTAGGATTTTAAAGGTGCAGCAGCAGTTACCCAGAGGGTGATGGATGTTACTCATGACCCCACTGAAAACTCTTCCTGTATCTTCTCCCTTCTGTCAGACGAGAACGCAGATGATAGGAGCAGCTCAGACACAGGAAGGCGGACAGAGTTCAAGAGGACAGGACGGGCTCAGGAACCAGCACCAAACGATCCAGCCATGGTGACCACTTTTGGGGTCAGGGTTCTACTGCGCTGTCCTGATCCATTGGGCAGAATATGCGCCAGAATCTGAATCTATTATGGTGCAAGTGAGCAGTATTCTCCATGGATATCACACATCGAGAGGAAAAAGATATTATCAGAAATAAAGACATCGAGTCCAACTCTTGACAATATGGGAATCTTGGCAAGATGGTAGCGGTGAAGTCCTGAGTGTCGAAAGCAGAGATAGAATGTCACAGACTGAGGCAGTTGAGCTGGAGCAAGTGTCCCAAGAAGATATACTGTTATTTTTACACAATTTTTAAAAAATAATCTGACTGCATTCGCTGCTTCCGCCTATAGAATCTGGTGAAGAAAATGCATGATTCAATATTTAAGCCTCTTCTCCCAGATATGTATTTGGAAACAATTTTAGGTGCACATTTCCTACTTTGAGCTGCCCTAAGCCTGACCTCCTTAGTAAATGCTTTCCAGGGTTCTGTTGTTTTTAGAGAAAAACCATTAGCTTCTTGCATATCTAATCCAAATCTTCTGCTACATGTTGGAAGTTCTCACACGTTCTGTCATTGCTTATCAATCAAGTAAACATGCATTGAAGTTTGGCAAAATCTTAGGAATTCTTTTTCTCTAGGTTCAACCTACATATTAATTTTGTATGTGTGTTATTCTATCATAACTCTTCCCATAAATGTTGGAACCTAAGTCTGTTATTACAGTGAAGATTCAGACTAAGAAGTATATTGAAATGCTCAGATATAAAATTGGTCTACAGACATGAGTTTTTCTACTTTGCTTACGTCAGTTGCTCAATCCTCCTCCTGTACCCCCTTCTCCTGGGCGAGCCCTGGAACTCACCCGAGAGCCAGACCAGTCTTCTCACCACTTCCTTCCTCTCCGAACACCCTCCTGAAGACGTCTCAGGTAGATAAAAGCTTTCATTCAAAAGGCCTCGTGTAAGTCCTTTGTAATCATAAAAAAACAGTGACCCCCAAGCACTGAATGCTTCCGAGATGCAGCCCCCCTTTCTTCCTCTTGTCATATATGAATTGCATGCTGTGCCTGGTGTGGATTGCTAAGCCTCAGGCATGAACCATGCGGTCCCCTGTGATTTGTTTTGGTTTGTTTATATATATGTATATATTTCTTATAGCACTGAGCGCATAGCTTGTGTTCAACAAATAATAAATAACAATCATAGATTTCATTTGCAGGTGGGATCATTTGAGAAATGGAATATTTTTACGTGAGCTTGCCAACAAATGCTTCCTCTACTCAGGGAAAAACGTCCTAACCCAGTTTTCCCCCTGGATTCAGGTCAGATCAGATACACAATTTATCCTCAGACACACATCCTAGAGCATATCGGCATACTCTAAAAAGTTCTCAGTCACATGATGTACCGAGGGCTGATGGTACACTGTGTAATAAAAGCAAGAGTTACTGACACAACACCTTGAAACACACCCCACAGCGCTGGGCTAGGCGTCCATTAGATCCCCCAAAATCAACCAGCCAACTCCCTCTGTTAAGATACCTGATGAAGACTGATTCAGCTGTGTGCAAATTAAGTGTAAGAGACTTTTCCTCACTCTTTGAATTCGTTCAGTATAACTTACTGAGAGATTACTCTCTTCCCAGCACTATTTTATACAATAAAATAACAGCAACAGATAGAATACTAGCATTGGTAGCCTTCCACCAAGAGGTTTACAGTTTTATTAGCTACACAAATTATGTATTTTAAGAAGTTGGGAGCCAGAGATTTAGCTCAATGGTTCCAGCCCCTGCTTAGCAAGTGCAGGGTCCTTGGTTTGATCCCCAGCAACCCACATATTACAATGCCTGGTGTGGTGACTCAAACCCACCAGCAATCAGTACCACATACCACAATGCCAGGTGTGGTGGCTCACGCCTATCATCCCAGCACTTGGGAAGCAGAGGCAGGAGGATTGCTGAGTTTAGGCTTGCCTGGGCCACATGGTGAGCTCAGGGCCAGCCTGAGCTACAAAGTGAGACCCTGTCTCAAAATAAATGAATGAATAAGTGAATGAATGAATGAATGAATGAATGAATAAATAAATAAATAAGTAAAGGTTTTCTTTAAAAGTTCCTCCAGTTATACTTGAATTCTCAGTGGTGGAGTAACCAAAGTTTCAGATCCCAGATCTTTCTTTTTTGTTATTCAGATAAACTCTTTCAACAATCTCAGTCAGGCACATGCCCCTGAAAACCATCTTTGAGCTATGTTACAAGCAAAGCTGCATTTCCAAAATTTAGTAAGTTGAAGGTCTAACCTCCATCACCACAGAATATGACTGCAGTCAGAGACAGGGTCATTGAAGAAAAAATTAAATTATTAGAGGGGGCCCAAATCCAAGATAACTAGCTTCTCCGTAAGATATCAGGATACAGGCCGGAGGGTTAGCTCAGTGGTTCCGGTGCCTGCCTCGCAAGCGCAAGGACCTGAGTTCGATCCCCAGTTGCCACATATAATGCTGGGCGTGGTGGCTCACGCCTGTAATCCCAGCACTCGGGAGGCAGAGACAGGAGGATTGCTGAGTTCGCGGCGGCTTGCCTGGGCACCATAGTGAGCTCAGGGCCAGCCTGAACTATAAAGCGAGACCCTGTCTCCAAAAAAGCAAAAAAAAAAAAAAAAAGATATCAGGATACAGACAGACACATGGAAACCAGGAGAAGATGGTCAGCTATAAGCCAGGGAGCACAGCCTCCAAAGGAAGCAAAATATCAGTGCTTTGATCTCAGACTCACGGGCTTCAAAACTATGAAAAAAATACATGTCTGCTTGTTTAAACCAGCTTGTCTGTGGTTTTAGCAGTTTTGATAACTAATATAAGCTAAATACCCACGTTAAAATTTCATTCTTTTATGCCCAACTTCTCATGCAACGTATCTTCTTTGATGATCTAATAAGTGTCTTAACCTTAATATATCCCAAAATAAGTTGCCTAAGGAGACGAGAAATGTATCTTTCCACTTGCTCATACCAAAAGTATTGTTGTCATCCTCAATCCTTCTGTTTCTCTCTTATCCAAGCGAATTGACAGAAATCGTATAGATTATACCTTCCAGAGAGACGCCCGTGGGCCTCCTCCACACCTGAGCTGGTACAGTCCTGGCTCTAGCTACCCCGATTCCTCACCAGGGTTACACAGAGGCCTCCATTCTGACCTTCCTTCCCCTCCTGCTCTTACACAACTCATTCTGAAGTCATCACCCAATCACCGTCTGCAGTTGAGCCTATGTAAATGAAGTCGGGTCAAGCCCCGCCCCCCGATGAGCTCAAAATCCCACAGTGGTTTACAGCTCACTGAAGACCAAACTATCTGCAGGGGAAAAGGAAGTCCTATATCCCTCACCTCTCTAACCACTCTCGTTCCTGCCATTCTCTCTGTTGTCTTTTCAGAATGAACCTCCATCTTTTACCTCTCTCCTCACTTCCTTCTTATATGTACTTAAATGTTACCTTCTCAGTGAGAAGTCACCTGTGCGATCTGGACATTTAAATCTAAAGTGTCCTCTGTCAGTCTCTTTACCTCCTCCCCTTATTTTACCCCACAGAAGAATTGTCTTTAAGTATAGTATAGATTGTTCTTCATTATCTCACTTATTTTTAGTTTATCTGAGTTAGTGGGTGTCTTATCTTCTCTTTCACTCCATCCTGTTAGAATAATTTCTGTAGAATAACTTTTAATTTAGTCAAGGCAATCAGTAGATTTCTGCTGATAAATCACATATTTTATGTGTGGGATCATGTATATAATTAAGACTTGTCTCCCCATTGGACTGTAAAGTTATTAAAGGGACAGTCTGTTCCCTACAGTGAGTTTTTAATAGCTAGCTCTGCCTTCAGCTAGGAAGTCAATACTATTTTACCAATAAATGAATGAATAAATGATTCATATTTCAGTGTGAATTATTCTGATATTTAAAAGCACTTTACCTTGAAAGTGACTTAAAAATATAAAATATAAGTGAAATCAATTACTTATTGAAAAAGTAATGATAGCATGCTACAGAATAAAAGAGTGTATAGAACTAGATGTCTTTTTTTTTTTTTTTTTTTGCTTTTTGAGACAGCGTCTCACTTTGTAGTTCAGGCTGGCCCTGAGCTCACTATGGTGCCCAGGCAAGCCGCCACGAACTCAGCAATCCTCCTGTCCCTGCCTCCCGAGTGCTGGGATTACAGGTGTGAGCCACCACGTCTGGCACTGTGGTATGCGGTGTTGATTGTTGGTGGGCGTGAGTCTCCACGCCCAGCATTATATGTGGTTACTGGGGATCAAACTCAGGACCTTGCGCTTGCAAGGCAGGCACCAGAACCACTGAGCTAACCCTCTGGCCCAGCACTAGATTTTTTTAAAAATGCCTATTTGAGTTGGTCATTGTTCCTTGGCTAGAACATAATACCTGACATACAACTTAAGAGAGAAGAGGTTCGTTGTGGCTCATGGTTTAAGGAGATTCAGTCCATGGTTAACTGTGTCCAAGGCAGAAACCTCAAGGCAGAAAGGCTTCGCGGAGCAAAGGTGCACACTTCATGGGTGATCCAAAAGCAAGGAGAGAAGGGGGAACCCAAGGACAAGAACCCACTCCCCACACGCCCAGTGATCCACCTCTCCAGGACACAGAGAGGACAGGCCAGGAACTAGATGCTGTACCCCAGGCCACATCCCGTGACACACCCAGGCACACTCAGAAGAGTGCTTTGCTGATCTCCTAGGCATCTCTAAAGCTAATCAAGTGACAAGATTAACAATCACACTAAAATAATATTCAAAATTCACAAAAATAATCTTATAAATATGACATTGTATAAAATAAAATATCATGAATGAGGAAGATTGTGATATCCAGCTTATAAATGTAAAGGCTGAACAATTACTTTTTATTATCAAAAGAGAAATAAAAATGCATTCAGATGATAAAGACCTAGTCAATAAGCATATGTAACAGGGAAGAAAAGGCACATGAGGGATTTCAACTAGATTTCTAACATCTCCTTTATAGTATCAACTGCAGAAATAGAGAGGCCTACTTGAATAGTCTTTATGTAGCTATGTTTGCCTGAAATAATCCCAAATAAATATAAATACAGACACTGTACATACATAGAATAAAATGCGTGCTTCCCAAGAAGAGCTCAGGGCCGCTCCTCGCCTCTGCCCTGCTGCCCCCTTGAGCGAGCTGCCCAAGGTCACTCCCAAGGACACGTCTTGTCCGGCTCCTCTAAGCTCTGCCTCCTTGCTGTGCAGTAAATCCTAGCGGATGGTAACACTTTGCCACACAGAAAATGAATCATTTCCTGGATAATTGGCTTTTACTCTTTAAAATAAACTGCAGTTATCGAATATCATTTATGTTTCCATTCTATAATGACCACAAATAAAATGAAATTAGAAACAGGACTAAATCTCTTTCATCTATGTTTCTAGAAAGATAATCCTGAAGAAACCATTAGGAAATGCAGTTTTCACTCCAAATAAAATTTCTTCTTATTAGGCCAACTCGTGCAACTTGTGGGTATACATAGCCCTTAACTCTTTTTAAGCAGGCCCTCAAGGGCATGGAGAGGGGAGAACATGATTATAAAATTTGACACACTGAGATTAAATGTGCCAATTCCATTTCACAGTGTGATCCACTCTCGTATATCCCAGGGAGGGCCTAGCAAAGTATTGTAAAATCACAGACCAGAAAGACTAAAGTGAAATTTAAAATTCAGCCCTCTCATTTTACAGAGAGAAAACCTCACATCTATGTAGCTCAGAGTTGTACCAGATCCCCAGTTTCCCAAATGTCAGGCCAATGGTCTTCCAGGATTCCCAGGAAATGCAGACTTTAATGATGTCACCCCAGAAAGGAAAAAAAGAAGCCAATACTTTTCGAGAACTGAGCTGGCTCCTGCAAGGTGCTCTGAAGATACCATTTTTTTTTCTCATTCTAACAACTTTATGAGTTGGGAATTAGAAATCCTTTCTCCGGAAGACAAAACTGGGACACAGAGAGGTTATTACTGCATGCCCTAGTTCCCATTAGAAACAGATGAGCGAACCAGAGTCCAGGCAGAATTTTGGAAGCCCAAAGTCATGCTATCTCCACTCTGCCTCCTCCTGTAAATAACCAGTAATGGCCAGGGAGGAATGGCAGTGCTCATCTGTAACCCCAGAATTCCAAGAGGCTGAGGCAGGAGGATCACTATGAGTTCAAGGCCAGCCTGGGCTACATAGCGAAGCCCTGTTTTTAAAAACTAAAAACTAAAAATAAATAAACAACTAACAATGGAATGGGGTGAGATAATCTAACAACAGTTTGCATCATGTAGTCAGTCTCAACAGGGGCAATTTCCTAAGGTAGTAAAAATTCTTATTATAATGCTTAGTGATCCCCAGAGCCCTAGGACATAAAAGGATATGAAGTCTGTCCACAGTATTAAAATTTCATGGGATGGGGGGAAGCAATCAGGAAGAAAAATGTCTAGAAGTTTTCTTAGGGGAATGGTAATGGGGAAGAAAAGATTGAAAACTGTGTGTCTCAAGAACAACCGTGCAAGTTAATTGTAAGTCATTTTTTAGGCTCTATATTTAAAATCATTCCTCAATTCTGTTAAATGTGTGGTTTTGAGTATCAACTGTTCTTTCATAACCTGTGGACTTTATGTTGGTTACAGCATGGGTTTTAGAGTCGAGCAGACTTATCAGGTTGGCAAATCAGCTCAATTATTCATAAGTTTTGCAATAACTTGGACTTTCAGGGTTTTATCTCACAGGACCATGGAAATAATGAATTTTAACAGCATGTGCAATGTCTAACTGTTAGGAGCTGTAAGTCCTTTCTTTCCCCTCCTATCTTTGACAATTAATTTCTTGAATAATAAATCTCTACAGCAGGAAGAAGGATGCAAGAATCGGTTAAAGTAAGGACTGTTTTACATTGGGGAAAGCACTGAATATTTTTGACCTTGATAGAATTAGGGTATTTCCAGGTGGTGGGGATTTTGTATTTGAGCATTTAGAAGAGGAGAAGGTTGTTTAAGAATATAGCAGCGGGAATTGATTAGGTATTTCGAAGGAGGCGAACTTTATGTGCTGTGACAGGGGAAGTATAAAAGATTATATTTATTTCAGTCATAACCTTCACTGGCCAAAAGAGCCTGGATTTGAGTAGTGAAGTCACAGCAGACAAATATCTTTAAGGAAGGAAAAATAGAGGAAGCAGATAAAATACCCTCAAAGTGGTAAAAATGGGATCAACATTTAGGTTTCTGAAATTCTGATTTATCTACTGTGCCTTATTACAATTCCAAAATAGTTTAAAAATTTTAAATTCCAAAATATTTTAAAAGAAGGATTATATCACCACCCCACTGGGCTTGTTTTGGGACATGACTGAGAATTTTAGCCCTTATTATTATTAATATTTAATATTTAACTTCCCTTTGATGATGGATAAGAAAATTTAATTAAAAATAAGTTTGTACTCCAATTCAACCTTTAAAAATTTACTTTACAATTTGAATAAATATATTCTCATATGAGAAGGAAGAACTATACCAACAAATTCCACATTTCAAAGAATTTCTTAAACTAATATTTATGTATATATTATTTTCTTTTACATTTTATTAAGTCCACCAAGTAGAAAGGATTACAAAAAAATTTAATATAACACACACACACATAAAATTCTCATGAGAAAACTATGTGTCCCTTCATCTTTTCATCTAAATTTTATATCTTACAAATTTTTAACAATCCATGAAACATCACACAGGCATTACTCATGGACAGATTTTACTCTCCAAGCAATAAGTAATACCTTTTTAACTCTATTCATCTCACACATCTAAGTGGAAGCAATTTAAAAATCCACTGGATCGAGTCATAAAGGAGACTCACGAGCCGAGGTGTTGGGTGAAAAGGTAAAGTGGGGAAAGAGAGAAAATCCTTTGAAAGAACCTGTTGTTGGTAATAAATTGTGTCATATACTGGTACAAATTTCCAATACTGAGTGTGAAGTTGCAGAAATGGGCAAAATCCTAACTGGAAGTTAGTGTTTGGAAAACTATTTTGTTTCAGTGAATCGGACTCTCCTTCCTTTTTAGCTGCCTGTTTGCATGTCATGTTTTGAATTCATTAAGAGCAGGGGGTGGGGCCATTCAAGTGAAATGATACATTTTGAAAACATTCAATGAATACACATTTAATCATCTGCATCACTTCCTCTATCTCAGAGCTTGCATAAGTTCTTATCTAACTTACTTATTTGGAATAAAATAAATTACTATTTTACCTACACATAAGGATTAAAATACATAGCTTTACACAAACCAGACATAAGAAACTGAGCATCCCCAGACTTTACGTCAATTTATTTTTGAAACAATTTATAGGAATGATTTTCCCACCTTTCAGATAAGATCTCTGTTAATTTCCAAGTTAAAATGTTATATTCAAATAATTTCCCTTCATTTAAGTAAAAAATAATGCCAATCAGATTATACCTATCATTGTGTTACATCATAACAAGATACCTGGAGAAAAAGAGGGTCCATTTACAACCCAGAAAAGTAACACCAGAGTCTGCAAAAAACAATCATGTACTCCTGTCAGAAAGAGCTGAACCTTTCTGTTCTGATTTCACAAGTTCCTCTGAAATGAACATCACAGAACTTTGACATCATCAATAATCTAACGAGATTTAAAAATCAGTGTTCCAAAATATACCATGTCACGAACGTCTACGTATATTCTTCATAAACTTAGGTGAAGATTCCAGGTCTGAACTCGAGAACCTGTCATTGAGTAGCAACCGCCTACACCCAACCACTGGTCTGAAGTTTAGTTTGGAAAAGGCTGAAAGGAAATTAGCGTCCTATGAGAGGTGCTGAGATGGGTTTGTTAGGGGAACCTGAGGCCTAGGGAAGAATCACAATTTGCTTTCTTCACATTTTCATTGTCCACATCTACATCTTTTGGTTTGAAACTTTTAGAGATGTTTTAACTTTCTTTTTTCTGCTTCCTTTTATACTGTACTGGGAACAGGTCAGTTCTGACCTTCCAGTTATACTGGCAACTGCCATTATAGTGATATATTAACCCTGACATTTCTAACGTGACACAGAAATAAGATATGGATCTGTTCTGAACCATGAGAGCAAACGCTCTGCAGCAACATATAAATTTCTAAAATATAAGTAGGTCAGAATGACGAGAAAACGGCTTTTGAAAGTGCCTGCAGATAAGACGTGTGTCCTGGAATACAGCTTGACTTCTGGATGCTCTAGAATTAGATGTGAAAGATTCACTGAGTGAAAGGGACCTTTGAGTTCCAACTTCTATCAAATATTTGTTTGTATTCTTACTTTCATAGATCTCTCCGCCAGTGAACGGGACATACGGGACAGGAAATGTGACCATCCAGATGGCTTTTGGTCAATTTGTGCTTATACTATGCTCCCAGATGAAAGGTCAGTGCTTCTTTAAGCTACACCATAAAAAATGAGCAAAGAACACACAAAGTGAACGTGCGACCTATAAACAGAGCACTCTGAAAGGAAATGTTTGCCAGATTCTTCCCTAGGAAATCAACAGATCCTTGGTACATTAATGAAATCAATATCATGTCCACCAATATCATGTCATGACTACTTCTCATAAGGCCTTCATTTCCCAACTAACTCTCTTCTAATAAATATTTGTTCCAAACCCATCAGGTAACAGGAGCCATGTCCTAGGCACTAGAAACACCACAGTGAACAAAAGGAGGTAAAGATCACAGGCGAGGACACATCCCTACAGTGGAAGCACATAACGTCTACTCAGCGTGGTGATAGAGAAAGAAATAAGGAGAGAATCAAAATAAGATGGGACGATGAGCAGGACAAGAACACATGTTGTTTATAGATCAGGGAGGGAAGTGTGGGTTCACTTTCCTATCACAGGGAAACCACTGGAGGGTTCAATCCAGATCTGTTGGTGACTGTACAAATAGAATTCTGGCGGGCCAGAGATTTAGCTCAGTGGTTCTGGTGCCTGCCTAGCAAACTCAAGGTCCCTGGTTCAATCCTCGGTAACCACATACAACAATATTTGATGTGGTGCTCACACCCGCTGGCAATGAGTACCACATACCATAAATGCTGGGCGTGGTGGCTCACACCTGTCATCCCACCACTCAGGAGGCAGAGGCAGGAGGATTGCTGAGTTCGAGGCTTGCCTGGGCTACCCAGTGAGCTCAGGGCCAGCCTGAACTACAAAGCAAAACTCTGCCTCAATAATAATAATAATAATAGTAATAATAATAATTATTATTATTATTATGGCTATTGGGTGAATAATGAATTATGGATGAACAAGAGTAGAAATGAATGCTACTGAAGATAATAAAGAGAGAATAATTGATTAAAAGTAGAGATAGAAATTTAAGACATGTTGAAGGTAGGCTCTACAGGACAAACAAAAATTTAGATATGAAGAGCAAAGAGTGAAAATTAATCAAGGACTCTGGGTTTTCATTTGAGTAATCAGAAAATAGTACCCTTTTCAAGGAGATAAAAATAGAGGAACAAAAGAGCAATTGCTCAAAGATGAAATAAACTAGTCTCCTAAGAAGAAGCATGAATCCAATTCTTTTAGTTTGCTCATGAGAATAAGTTATTAGCACTGAAAATGTTGTAGATTAAACTTTATCCACGTTCCATTTCAGATCACCAAGCCTTCCAAGCCAAGTCATGGATCTTTTTCTTTGACTTATATGGTAGTGGAAGAAGTATCTTTTGAGATAGAGACACCAAAGTATTCATATTAAGTCAATGGAATTTGAGGAAGAGTTTCATAAAATTGTAGAAGCTAGGTCATAGCAATGTTTCTGAGTTTGTTTCAATTTTATCTCATCTGTGTATCAGCCTAGCACAAAAAGATATGTAATGCAGCATATCTATATAATTTTTGTTAAGTTAAAAAACTAGCCTCTATCTCACACAAACATTTCTATGGTGGAGTTGACATCAGGGTATTGGAAGCCAGTGAGTTTTCCTAACAGAAGGAATGCTGACACGGCAGGAAAATCATCTTCTTGATGTCACTACGTAATTTTTACATAGTAATATATTAGTTTCACGTTTCTGTGACAAAAGGGATGAGCTAAAGGCGGGAACATTGTGTTTCGGAGGCTTCAGCCTCCAGCTGCTTGTTGTCTCTGGGGATGACACCAACACCGAACATCACAATCAGGGAAGGGGAGGTGGCAGGAGTCTCTTCATCTTGCGGTGGCCGTGAAGCAAGGAGGCAGAGAGGCAGAGCTGAGAGCCTGGGGGGCCCCTCCAAGGACCCAGCTGCAGCTACTTCTTTTCACAACACTTTCTCAAGACTGTAAGAGCAGCACAGCTCACGAGGGACTCAGGGAACATTTAAGATCTGAACTACATAGAGCT
>PVIC010048236.1:0-13572 GCA_004025085.1 Thryonomys swinderianus | reverse complement strand
TTTCATCTCTTCATACATGAACTCATACATATGCTGAAGTACTATCCAGTAGTAGACTGTGCTCTTAACAGTGAAGCTTTTTAATGTTCTTTTATAAAAATGGGATAAAGTCTGTAAAACATCAGTGTTTTTTTAATTTTGAATTTTAGTGAACGACGTGTATTTACTTGTATGCATGAGTTATGCAAACAGGATTTTTAAAAATTTGTGGTTTAGTCTAATCAGCTTTTCTCTAAAATAATGAGTGATACTAAACCATTCTGCTAAAATCACCAGATGGTACAGAAGTACTAGTAAAATGAAACCCGTACATATAGGAATTGATGATTTGATTTAAGCCAGAAACAATTTAGTGAAATAGTTCTAACTAATTCACATGAGCATTTGGGAAAGTTTCATTTATACTTACTATGAACATGCAAGTTTATCTCTGGGAATAAAAACCAAAATTATGTCCATCCTTTATTTTAAAGTAAAACTTGAGATTTAAGATTAATATAAAAACTGATCAAAAATTGCTGTATGTTTAAATTAAAAGAGTACATTAAAAGACACCTTGCAATTAATCTCTCTCAGAGTACTCTGGCTCACTTTGGAAACACTTATATCATCTTGCCAGTTTTTGTAGCAATTCTAGAAGTTCCCCCTTCATGAGTATTTTCATGAGGTGTGATGGAAACTATTGTGAATGTTTCTGCCATGAGCCCTTCAAGAGAAAGACAGGCTCATGAAAGCATTAGGTGTGTCCTCACTTACCCTATTCATCAGATCCAATGGTACATCTTCTATCTCTTCCTCAAAGTCAGTATCACAGTGACAGGTCAACTTTTTTATTGAATTCTTTATTGGTACATTTTATATACATCTCACAACACACGTAACATTGGGGAATTTGTACCAGTACAACATTTGTTACCAGTATATGACACAAGTTAATTCTCATTTTTACCCACATCCCTACCCACCCACACCTCCCCACCACCTATATACATGCTCTTTTATTTTCTTTCAGAATCATATTTATTCCTTCCCCTCATTATGTTCCCACACCAAATTTCCTATGGAAATTTCCCACTCTATAAAAACTGTCATACTTTCTAGAGCTCATTTACATGTACAGGTGCTCATATCAAAGAGAAGATCCGGTATTTGCCTATCTGTGATCTATTTATTTCACTTATTAGTGTGTCCTCCAAGTGTATCCATTTGCACATGAATGAATCTTGTCGTTCTTTATGGCAGAATAATACTCCATCTTATTTTTTTAAAAAACACATCTTCTTTATCCAGTCTCCAGTTGATTGGCATTTGAGTTGTTTCCAAGATTGAGCTATCATGAACTGAGCTGCTATGAACAAGGGTGTACATCTGTGAGGAGAAAGGAATCCTTCTCCACTGTTGGTGGGACTGCAGAAGACTATTTGCTTTTTAAAAATTTTTTCAACTGTATGGTTTAAAACTCTGCCATCTATCCCTCCAAACCAAAAATTAAAACACATTGCTAGAAACCAGGAAATAAAGAATATTCTCACATCTTTCCAGTATTAGAGGGTGGTGAAGTCAGCATTTCTAAATGAGCAGATTGACCTTAACACCAGGGGTTGAGTGCAGGACACCTGTGGATACCCAACTCACCAGCGCTCAATCCTTCAATGGTCCAGTATTTGCCCTAGAGCCCCACCATCTTCTGAGTCATCATGTACTCTGAGTCATCTTTTGGTTGCCTGTAATACCCAATACAATCTAAACATTTTGGAAACTGTTCTTACTCTATAGTGGTGGGCAAACAGTGGCCAGTCTATACATGTTTGGTACAGATACCAGTTTTCCCCAAATAACTGTAATCCACAGTTCACTCAGTCCAGTGGTGTGGAACCCAGGGATTGCAAGGGCTGGCTGTACAATGAGTGAAAGTGATGGTGTGGATCTCCACGAGACTTCTTTTTCAGTGTGGACAACTGGCTCAGGTTGCTATTCCTTCTTTGTAGCACTGTGATGTGTAGATTATTGGCTCACAGTTCTTGTTCTCCTCCTCCCAGGTTGAGTGACATTGGCCTTGAGTCTGCTGTCCCTTATACAACTGATGGAAGTGTGGCTGCCGCTGTGGAAGTTTGCCAGTGTCCGCCAGGGTATAGTGGCTCCTCCTGTGAAGTAAGTGTGCCTGAATACAGCCTCGGTGCACCCTAAGTTCCTTCCAACAGTGCTGTCCAGCAACTCTTCCAAAAAGAGGTGGACTGCTTCCCACCAGGAACTGCATGAACAAATGATGGCTTGCTTATTAAAGAAGACTCTTTAGTGTCTATCAAAAAGTCATGTCTTTCAAGTCTCATTTTAAAGTTATACTTTCTTTTGAGGTATTATGCATTATTATAACTAAAAATCTGATGTTCCATAATTGTTTCTTTCCTACTTAATCAGTTCCTTACTGAATGACAACATAATAATTTTTCAAAATATTCCTCTATTTTCATTTCAGTGGGTACATAGAACTTAACACATTTTACTTTTCACCCATTTTTAACTCTGTATATAACAGTTTTCCTGAGTGCAACCAAGTTTCATCATCTGAAATATATAGTGTTTAAAATATCAAGAACACAGAAAATATAAGAAATACCTTGTTCTTGAGCATTCCTTACTGTTCACTGATTTGTTAGCAACTAAAATTTGGTAAATTTTTTGTTGTCTCTATATTATACGTTTATAATGAATATTTCCTCATAGCACAGTGTATCATTTTAGGTGATAATTTTATTTATTTAAATGTGTTTGCTTTTAGGTAATATAAAAATTGATTTTACTTGAAACCTGGTCAAAAATTGTACATACCATTTCCCTCATAGGGAGAATTGCTTGCAAATAAATGGAAACTTAAATTCTTTTAAATAGTGCCATTAAGTGATGACTTGAGTGTACCAAGATGCAGTATTGCAGAATACCATCCTCAGATGTCATCTGTGGAAATACTCTAAGCATGGCTTTGTCAGTTCTCTTATACATTAAATCTACACACTCCCACAGAATAACATATTTTAGAGTTATATTCATGACAAATGTATTTTCATTAATTGGGCTCAAATTTGCCATCTTGAAGTGAGGCAAAATGTAATTCTTTTAAGTATTTGGTCTTCAAAATTTTTAAAAGAAAGAGAAGAGTAGTTAAGGATATGCCTTAGTTATATCAACCCATATCTGATTTTATATACAAAATACATATTGTATTTGAAAAAACACTTTTATTACATCTTTCAATTTTGGTTTCCAACCAGAGAGATCCTTTTACATTCACATTTCAGTTGGAATAATAGATAGCTTAATTCCATTCTTGCTTAAATATATCCCATATTGTTCTGTTTCACTATAATCTTTAATATAAGAACCAAATACTCATTGAATGCCTAAATATTAGAGTTGTTTATTTGGTTACACTTTCTATCTCTCATTTACTTCTTTAAAAATGTTTTTATGGGCTGGAGATTTGGCTCAGTGGTTCTGGTGCCTGCCTAGCAAGTTCCTGGGTTCGATCCCTGCTAACCACATACAACAATAACAGGTGTGGTGACTCATGCCCACCAGAAATCAGTGTCACATACCATAGTGCCAGGCATGGTAGCTCACACCTGTGGTTCCAGCACTCAGGAGGCAGAGGCAGGAGGATTGCTGAGTTCCAGGCTTGCCTGGGCTACATAGTGAGCTCAGGGCCAGCCTGAACTACAAAGCAAAACTCTGTCTCAAAAAAAAAAAATTGAAAAAATTATATATATATATATATATATATATATATATATACTTGATGAAGTGAATAAATTTATCTGTATAAATTTTAAATACAAAGACCATCTCTGTTCTCAAAGAACTAGTAATTTCTTCAAAGACACAAACACCTAGGAAAATTTGGCTCATAGCACTTTATAATGAAAGTATCAATAAATGGTACATATCATAAAAGTAGTATGCTATTCCAGTGAAAGAACCTATCTTGAAAAGTATCCTAAAGATACTAAATAATGGTTAAAGATGAAGAAACAGGCAAATGTGGAAAGAACAAAGTAACAGATGATGAAGAATAACAAGCTTCTTGTACCTTTCACAAAATAATTGAGACCAGGGTTGTAGCTTAGTGGTTCCATGCTTGCCTGGCAAGTGCAAGGTCATGAGTTCAATCCCCAGTACTGCCAAAAAATAATAATAATTCTCTGAAAAATAAACTTACTTTAAAACACACACAAAAAAAATAGTCAAATCTGGGTCAGTGAACTTTAGAACTTTGGGGTCATTGACTACTTCATTTCTTTTACTCTCTAATCCTTTGATTTCTTATCAAAATTTCCTCTCAGCGTAGTCAGTATTAGCCACTCCTGCCGTGTCCTAATTTTTTAAATTAAGCTTAGTTAATAAGGTTAGTCATTCTAGCTTTGTTGTCACTAAAATCCTGGGATCTTTTCAGTGCTAAAAAGATACTAAAAGGCTACTATGTCTTATATTAGCTTACTTAGAACCTCTAGCCAATAGCAAATCAAATTATTCATTATAATATGGCCATTCTCCTTTTCTTCACTTAGGATTACAGTATTGATTTAGAATCATTTGTTCTCATTTCTACTTGATATCTGCATTAGCCAACTTTTTGTCATGGGGGACAAATACTCAGCCTCTACATAAAGAAGGAAGTGGTTAGTAGGCTCACAGTTTAAGAGGTTTCAGTCCATGACTGTGAGCTCCAAGACAGAAGCACTGCAGTGGAGGAACAGAGTAGAACAAGAGGCTTACTTCATGGTCGTTGAGAAGCCAAGCAAGGAAACAGTGCCAGAGTGGAAGAGAACAGATTTAGTACTTAAGCTCACGCTTCATGACCCACCCAGATACACTCTGAAGCTCTGTACTAATCTGCTCAGCAGCTCCCCAGCAAGTTGAACTATGATTGAGCTCAGCCATCACAGTATCTTGCACATTACTTCACAGTCGCTCCCTTAGATATTTTATTTTCCCAGATCATATTTCATCTGGCTTGAAAGATGAGGAAGTAAAAGCAAAAGGATGTACTGAATAAAGCTTGGGGCCAAGTCTGTTTCCGTTTCTGTATGATGGTGTCAATGTTAACTACCCCCAGATGTGTTTGCACATTCACTTAGTAACTGTTTGATGAACATACGAGACAATCAGGGCCCTAGACATGGACGACAGTGTGATGAGTAAGATACAAACACATGGTCCTTAAAATACCAGGTAAAATAAACAACGAGATGTGGAGGTACTGGGAGTGGCTATGCAAAGACTGGGTCAGAGGACAGGATGGACCTGCTTTGCAAAAGTTTGTCACGAAAGGCCTTCGGAGGTAGTGCCATTACACTGAGTGCTGGGGCTGGAGAGGTGCCGTAGGTGTAAAGGAAGGAGAGCCACAGTGCCTAGTCCTGAGAAACATACACGTAGCCAAAACTGAGTAAGCAAAAGGCAGAGTAATCCAATGTGGGCTTAAAGACCAGGCCACGCTTTTGTATGAATGAGGAGAATTTGAAATTTTACTCTAAATACCCTACACCACCATCCTTTTAGAAACTTAAGGAAGATAGTGCCATGATTTGAGTTAGATTGGAGGGGAGTCATTTTGATTATGGTATAAAATATATTGGCAAAAGACATGAATAGTAAGAAGCAAGGCATTAGGATAGTGGCAGTGGCTGTAGAGATACATGGGCAGAGCATATAGAGGTAGTAAAAACTAGGACTTACTAAAAGACTGTACACCAGAAGAGAGGTCAGAAAAAGAAAGCGTTATGGGAATGACTCAGATTACAGGTGAAAAAGCGAATACTGGATGTGATACCACTGATTGGATGAGAGAAGACTAGAACACAAATACTGAACTGGTGAAAGGGAGAATCAGCAGTCCATTTTAGAAATATAAAGTTCAGAAACTCAGCCTATGAAATTGCTCTGATAAGAATTTGAAGGGCATTAAGTGGTCAAACTAACTAAATTACCTGGGAGGATCCATGACAAGAAGACAGAAATGATGCAGACAAAGCTTAATGTGATCAGTGACTGTGAGAAGTGTAGAAGAGAAGACACCAGAGAAAACATGGGTGTTGGGGGGGGGGGATGATATCATAGGTGCTGAAAGAATTTCTTTCAGAAAGAAATGAACTAGATCAGATGGTGAGGAGAGGTCAGACAGAACACAACTGTAGCATTGCTTATTGGATTTGGGTCTGTGGAACTTGATGACAAGAGGAAGCAAGGTCTAATGAGTGTGTGAAAGACAGATTAGAATGGAATAAGGAATGAAGGGAAATTGAGGAAGAAAAAATGTTTTAGTGTAGTTTTGCTGAAAAAAACAGGTGACTGGAAGCATTATGTAATGTCAAGGGAATGATTTTGTCATTTTTGTTATTTATTTTAGTTAATTTTTGATGACAGTAGATCACTTTTTGAGATGATGATAATTAACAAAAAACCCTTTATGATACAGCAGTGAGAGGGGAGAGTGAAAAAAACAACCCACACTAGGATCCTGAACACAAGTAATTTTTCTTTCAAAAAAGAAAGGATCCTGCATTCTTCACTCCTCTTGTTCCTGTGGGACAGTTGGAGATCAATGCTTATTTGTTGGCTTAGTGGCAGGATGATGGCTCTGATGGATTTAATTTTCTTGTGACAATTGAGGCAGAATCACTGGCAGGGAGAACAATGTAAGTTGAGAAACTTGACGAAAGAAGATGCGCTGTGTGAGCAGTACATATCAAGATATTAAAAATATATATATTAAAGAAAACTCCATGAATGTCTGCCATGAAATAGTAAATCAGTTCTCTCTCCATTCTCAGAATCCTTAAGGTTTCCCTCCTTTCTGTGTATGTACCTTACCACATTCTATATATATATATTACAGAAGGATATAACTTCTACATAGAATCAATAGGAGCAAAAAATTTAATATGGAGAGATTATTGAAAATGTGTGGAAAGTGGACACTTTTTGGTAATACTAAAATTAAGAGAAAAGTTGATTTGATTTTCAGATATAAAATACCCTCATATCCTTTTTCTCATGTGTTTGTTGTTGATGTTCGAGTTGAAGAGTCCTTATGTCCTGAGGCAGAAGGACCGTTTCCAACAGTACACAACACAATTCTATGTATTTTATTACTTCAGTAGTTTCTGTCTTGTTTCCATTTTCAACTAGGAGAGGCCTTTTTATGATATATGGTGTTGTAGTCCACCATCCAGAAACACAGTAAATAATCCACAAAATGCAATTACATGTTGAGGGCATCATATATTCTTAGAAGGCAATAGTACTTGGCTTGCAATTATTTTACATCTCATCCACATTATAGGAATACCCCAAAAAGGAAAATTAATTAAGGGTGTTGGTCGACCCAGAGCAAGCACTGTTACACAGATAATCTGAGAGCCGTATATCCTGCTCTAATCAGAATTCTGCTTTTATATAATAAAGCGTTTCACACTTTAAAGAGCAGTGATGAATATAAACACAGTTATAGCAGAGTACTGCCATAAAATAAACTCTGAAGGGAAGGAGAATAGAGGGTAAGTAAATCATAAAGTGTTCCGTTTACATTTCAGAAAGCAGAGTAGGAAGTAAAAATTTAGAATGAAATACATGAGTTATGTATATGTAGAAATGAGTTGTGCATCGGTCAGAAGGGAAAGGCTTTGTAAAGGTTTCAAAGGTTTTCTAAAAGTGAAAGGTTCAGGGCAGCGAGCAGGTTCCAGAGGGTCCAAGTTGCGCAGGAGGACGTTAGAGGCTCTGTAGGCTGATACTCAGGACCCTTTCAAGGCCCCTTCCTTTTTCAGTAGCTTTTCTTCTATTTTCCTTTCTGCCTTTTACTTGGAGACTGTCCCATTTCAACTCTTTATATCTGTGCTTTATTTTACCATTTCAGAAGAAGCACCGAGCTATTGCTTCCTCTAGTCCCACACCTGTCCGTAATGCCAAGGTCAGTACAAAGCTTCTGGGTCAGGAGCACGATGCTGTAGCGATGCTTTGATAATGGCTAAGATCTGACAAAACACATTTACTGAGTTTGCTACCTGTTATTTTCTATTACCAGGGGGGGAAAAAAAAACTTGAATACCCCAGACTGATCGCAGCCTTATCTTTCTTTCAGTCTTGTTGGCCTCGGCACAGAAGGGTCAACGGCACTATGTTTGGTGGCCTCTGCGCGCCGTGTCAGTGCTTCGGGCACGCGGACTCCTGCGACGACGTCACCGGAGAGTGCCTGGTGAGTTTCTCCTTCTCTCGCTGAAATCGCTCAGCAAATGCTGTGATTCGGTTGCTACCTTTGAGCGCCGGAGTTAAGAAGGGACTTGACAGATATACAAGGGAAAATTTTCAATGTACAAGGGAAAATTTTCATTGCAATGAGTTGGAAGCTGATAGTGTCCTTTCCTATGCATTCTGCCAGGGTAAAGTATTTATTTTATTAGCCTAAGAACTGAGTCAAAATCCGATCCATCATTATAAAGCATAACTAATGCTGGGATTCATATCTCCATAGATATACATGGTGAGTCCCTGCCATAAGTCTACCAAAAGTACACTCTTCTTCTAAGTGAGGAAATGAATCCACTAAGAAAAGTATAAAATATAACCTTGGTAATAAACATAATTCACTGTTTTAGCAATTTGCTCTCTTTCACATTAACGTAAGATAAAGTAGATATTTTTATTTTAAAAACTTCAACATTTAACTATATGGGAGGCATCAGAAATAGATTAAAATAATAAGTATATATTGCACAATCAACAGAGTTGTTTCTCCTTCTGCAATTAAGTCTGTATTTTTAACGAGAAAATAATCTACAAACTGCAAAGCACGGTCCATTTTGCTGAGCCTTAGGACTAAGAATGACTCCGAATGGGCCACTGTGATTAACTTGAGGGCGTTAGTTATTGTCTGACACGGCTTGAAACAGCACTTCCCGTCCCATTAGTCTTGCAGAAACACAATCTGTACTCTCATTTCCCTGCAGAAATTAAAGTGGACTGTGTTATTTGTTATTTCCAATGCTCTGTTTCTCTTCCTCGACACCCCCCTTTCTTTTCCACTTTAAAGCTTCTGGGAAAAATCCGAAGTGAAGAATCAGGGCTTTTGTTTCGATGTAATTTGGCATTTCGGTTTATTGATAGACTCTGTTTTCTCAGTATAAGATTTTGCTTAATTGCATTGCAGTTTAAAGCATGATGGCCTTAATTTTGGATCAGTAGTTTTTCAAATGGCATTTTTCTGAATAGAAAGATTAGATGATTTTCATTTTAATTATAGCAGTCTTCTCAAATGTACCTTGGAGAAATACTGAATTACCTTTAAATACTTTATTAACATGCAATAGGAAATATGTAGCTCAAAACTAATATGGTTTTTCTTTACTTACCTCATACAAAAATATAAAAATATTTATGCCACAATGCCAGATTTATAATGTCCCAAAGGTCATATTGCAAGTACAGTTCATTAGGATGAAATTAAAGCCTGCCTTTGGTCCATTTCATGATGTGATATTTCAAACAATGAAAACCATTTGTTTTCAGATAAGATAGTTTCAGCATAATTCTGAGGAGCAGTGATCTTTGTGTCAAGCAGGATCCCATCTTCAAAGTATGAAGGGATTCTGGAAATCTTCATGATGGTTATACACAGAATAACCAGGTACCTGACAAACATGTGATCATTAAGCTATTTCCAGACAACCTGTAATACCTTTATCATAAATGATATTAGTAATCAAGTACTGACATCCCAGTTTGACCATATTGATTCTGATATGATCTACAAGGCAAAATATTTTAGTATTTCACAGTAAAAGTCTTATTTTTTTGTTGACCCTGTGCTTTATCTGCTTCTTTTTCATTATTCAGGAGAATATTTTTCTACTACTAAACAGGTAACTTATGAAATGTACAGAGAAGGTAGTTTTTGGCATAGCTTGGCACTAAAAAAACTTATTTTAAATTAATTGAAATACATTTTTTATATCAGACCAAAATTTAGATCTCTGCTGAAATATGGACCTATTTTAAGTCATTTGTACTCAAAATATATTTGAACTGACCCAGGAAACATTTAAATGTACAAGGGAAAATTACATGATTCCGACTATTCTGATACATGGTAGGAACAGCGGTTGGAGGGTGCTTTTGCGGCAAGACACCTGCAAACCTTATTGGACAGAAAACTTCATCTTTTTCAGTTTTGATTTCAATTATATTATTAGTGCCATTTTATGGCACTTGCAAAAAAAAGTGGGTTTTAAGATTGTATCTTTATGTATATTTAAATGAAATGAAATGAGGTAGCATGAAAAACTTACCACATTTATTTCTCTTTTATACAAGAGAAATCTGTACAATATTTTCACATAAATTAGAAATCCGATTTTTGACTTGGTCAGGCAGAGTCAACTTTCTGGTCCCTTCAATTGATGTCAATTTAATTTTCTTTATGTAACATGATAATATGAAAATAGTTTTTCACAAAAAACATTTGTGGAGTAATACATGAATTTAACTGAACTTGGAAAGTGAAAGGAAGTGACATAAAGATTCAAAAGGTAAAATTTTTTCCTAAATTAAAAAATGCTTTGTACATTAGTTCTTAATAAGCTGTTACTTAGACAACTACTAATAGGGAAGTTAACTTTTATACTCTTAGAAAGTTTGGCTAAATACAGTTTTTAAAATTTTAAAATAAAAATAAACAAAGTATTACCAGTAACTAATCAAAACATCTTTCAAGTTGGTAAAGTCAGCGTGGGATATCAGGACTTGAAATCATTCTGAATTATCAACTTTAGCTCCTTTGTTAAAAACTAGAATTTCACCAGGGATTTAGCCTACCTTGGAAGCATAAGGGCCCAAGTTTGATCCCCAATACCTCCAAAAACAATTAGAATATGAATAGCAGGGCTGAGGATTTAGCTCAAGTGGTACTGCGCCAACCTTGGATGCACAAGGCCCCAAGTTCAATCCCCAGTACCACCCCCCAAAAAAAAAATTCGCAGATTCAGAGTTAAGGATTTGAGCATAATCTAGATTTTTTCACTCTGTAAATAAATCTGGCTTTTTAAAGAACAGTTAAAATGCCCTGTTAAAAATGTGTCTTTATCTTTTAAACTGTCTACTTGTTAAATATAAGTGAAAATGATGATTTTAAATGTATGCTAAAATAAATAGTTTGGGATTTTTCATTACTTTAACTGTTCCAATGGCTATTTTGTTGTGTAAACTTTTAATCTATGTTTAATATCATTTTATGTTTTAGCTTATTGCTTCACAGATTTTGCTATTGGTCCTAAAGATAAAGATATAATTGTGTATGCCCATTCAGTTTGAAGTACATTTCAGCAACAATGAATCTCTAGAAAATCATTTTATTAAAAATTTTATATACTCTCTATCATTGGAGATTGAAATTATGTGTACTTGATAACAAAGCAAAATAAAATTATATCATACTGTGCTACTGGAAGCTTTAAAGATAATTCTGTTATTTCATTAACTAAATTAATCACCTATACACCAGTCTTGAACTTTATGAACCTAGTCTGAGCTTAGGAATAGCCCTCACTTAATGTGAAACAATCAAGATAAAATTATTTTATTTTTATTTTTATTTTTATTTTTGAAAAAGACAAAAATACCAATTAGTGAAAACATGTCATTTAAGCTTTCTTTTAAAAATATCTGAGGAAGTGCCGGGTGTGGTGGCTAGCGCCTGTCATCCTAGCACTCGGGAGGCAGAGACAGGAGGATTGCTGAGTTCGAGGCTTGCCTGGGCTACATAGTGGGCTCAGGGCCAGCCTGAACTACAAAGCTCAAAAAAAAAAAAAATCTGAGGAAAGTGATAGGTGCCTTAGGGTTTAATTCAATTCTGTGTTTAATGTTTTTCAATTTTCTCCATCTTTAATTATGATTCAAGCAAAGTACTACTAGATATAATTCAGGAAACATTGTCCAAACCATCAGTGTCCACTAAGTTCAACATTAATGTCTAGACTATGTGAGCAAAGTCCTGGGGATTTGTATAATTAGCTACAGTTCCCATTAAATCAGCAGTTTTAAGTTGAACAATTGATTTTTACCGAGACTTAGCTACATTTCCATTAAACATTTGAGATCTGTGACTACACACGCACATGCACACACACATACACGCATTAACATTCCCATAAGGAAATAAAATTTAAATAATAAAGGTTGCTCAGTGAGTTTCAGCTATCCTTTTCTAAGCATGGGTATGTTGAAAGTAGTGTGCAGTTTATGAGCTAGATATTAAAATAACTTTCAGTGCCATTTCCCTGTTGTAAAATTGACCATTTGATGTGGAAAATTGTTCTTCCTAGCAGCAAATGGTCTAATGACTTAGTAGACCTATTTTGGCCACATGTTGCTCCTTGAGACTAAAATAATGAACTCTGGTGTGCAATTCTTCCTCAGGACTGCAAGGGTCACACAGGCGGCCCCTACTGTAATCTGTGTCTTCCTGGTTTCTATGGTGACCCTACCCAAGGGACCCCTGAAGACTGCCAGCCTTGTGCTTGTCCACTCAACGTCCCATCCAATAAGTAAGTGACAATCTGCTACCACACAGGGGTGTTTGGCCTAAGTGCATTTTCATATCAAAGCTACCCTTTCTCTTGCCTAAAATAAAGAGGTAGTAAGTAGATAACAAGAAAATTTGGGGAAGTTAGTATGAAGTTTTTAAATGTAAAATGGTTAAAGTTATACTTTTATTTCAAAGAATTTTTAATATTTTGGCTCTAGTTTTGATGATTTCATATAAAAAAGATAGAACCCAATTTTAATTTCTAAACCATTTCCAAAGACCAGACCTGTGTTATACAAACACACTCATGGCAGGTATGGTGACATACAGACAAATCACTGTTTTGCTGATCACTGGTTTTATATTTCATCCTATTTATTTGTCAATCAAGGGAAAACCATAAACCTCTCAAAAGGTGAAATGGAGCAATTCATCACCATCCTGATCCTGAATTCTCAAAGAATTTACATCACATATACATATGTGTTTACATTATAGGTGCATCTTTTAAACTTATTTAATGGTACACATATCATAAATTTCTGAGTATGAGCTATGAGTGAGTGATCTGTTCTTATAGCTTTTATAAACAAAATGTATTTTGCCAGTTTTGTAGTTGTTTATGTAGTCCTAGAGTATAATCTTTGGAACAGACTTTTAAAAATAACGGTAAAACACAGTTTGACTGCTTCTCTTTACCTTTACCCTCTTCTCTGGATATTTGGGGAGTCCTTTTAGTAACTGAAATTTACCAAAGTGCAGCCATCTGTACATAGACTCCGCAGCCAGATTTTTAAAATAAGGCATACTGTGGTTTAAAAAATCAATAATTTTCTTAATGAGTAATTGTACATAACTATAATTTTATTTAGTTATAATCTGTGGTGCTAGAAATTGAAACTCAAAAGTCAAACATGCTAAACATGTGCTCAGCTATTGAGCAAATGCTCAGCTTTAACCCTAGTTTTCAATGAAGTTTTGTGTTTTAGAGAACCCTCTTCAAG
>PVIC010048235.1:0-13578 GCA_004025085.1 Thryonomys swinderianus | reverse complement strand
CCCTCTGAACTGTGTTTACAGCCCACCTCCCTTTTCTCAGCATTGCTGTCTTTGGCTGTCCAGCATCCCAGAAGGGACCGCTGTGTCTGCACAGTGCTCTGGCAACGAGAAGCAGGAAAGGGGTAGCTGGGAACAAGGCCCTACTTGGCTTTGTGACCTAGTTATATAGCTTAGTCTTGCAAATCTGTTTTCCCATTTGGGAAACAGGATATTATTAGTACTGAATTTGTAGGTGATAAAGTGAGGAGAAGTATCCTCTGACAAAGCCAGGTGCTGGCCTGGCACTCGATGTTGGCCATCAAAAATGTCACAGACATAAACATCAGAAAAGGTCATGGTGCCCAGAACAGAAGCAGGAAAAAACCACTCATAATCATGTGTGAACTCTGAAAAACAAAAAAGACAACAAGCCAAATGACAGCAGAGAGCTTTTCTGTCTAATTTAGTGGCTGTTCTTTCTTTATGCTTTGTCTTATAGCTAGTAAGCATTATTAAGATGCCCAATCATAGAATTATCTTACTTTTTATACAGTGTTGAATGACTTTTGAGCTTGCTCTTCATGTGTAAACTGAGCAGTCTAGAGAACACTTAAGCCTAGTGTGACACTAATCCTCTACTCTAATTGCCCAGAGCCCAACATCACACAGCTACAGATGGTCCCATCACCCTGGAGCCTGCTGAAGCTCTGACCAATCAGCCTGCTTAGTCGGCTGTGCCCATTCCTTCTAGAAAACCACAGGAGAGTCCCTCTACTTCTCTATGTGCCCAATGTCAACCTCCTCTCCTGGGACATTAGATTTCAGAGCATGCCTATTTCTGTGGGGTTTTTCTTTTTAGCAATAATTTTTGGTAATTATTGATATATGTAATGATAGCATTTATCATAGGAAATTTGTACCAGTACATGGCATATTTTTTTCCGTGTTTTTCCCCCATCTCCCTCCCATATATACAGAAGCTTCATTCCCATTTTTTCCTAAATTTTCTCTTTTTTCTTGTCCCTTTTTCATCCCCCCCGATTGTGTTTCAAAGCATCATACCAGAGATATATGCACATACATATTTATAATGACACTGGTGTAATAGCTAAATTTTGGAACTGGTCCAAATATCCATCAACCAACAAATGGATGAATGAGAAGTGTTTTTTTTATATAATGCAGTATTACTCTACCATAAAGATGATCCTGTGAGATATTGTAATAAGCCGTGTTTTTATTTCCCTTCTTTCCTTCTTTCTGTACCTTTCTTCTTCCTTCTTCCTCACTTCTTCTCTTCTCCCTTTTCTCTCTTCCTCCCTTCTCCCTTTCCTCTCTCCCTTCCTTCTTTTTTTCTGTACTGGGATTGAACTCAGGGTTTTTGCACCTAAGTACACCCTCACCCTCTGTCCTTTTTTGTTTTAAGACAGGGTCTTGTTAAATTGCTAAATTGCTCAGACTGTTTAAACTTGTGATCCTCCTGCCTCTACCTCTCAAAGTGCAAAGAATATATACATGAGCCTCCACATCTGTTTTCAAAGACAATCTTTTCCACTTTGTTCCCCATTATATAAAAACAAAATTCCAGATACACTTTAAAACACCGAAAAGTCCTTCCTAGCATTCTTTTATGAAGTTGCCCCACAGTTTCCTTGTGTGGTCTTTTTTTGCATTGTGCCAGCGAACCCAATTAAATTCAACCACAGTTTTGTTGCTAGTGGTCTTTAGCTGGACAGCTTTGATATGAGATTAACAGAGGTGAATGTGAAGTTCAGTGACCTCAGTGATATTATGTAAAATGTGACTTAGTTCCTTTGCTCTGCACTGGTGGCTCAGTAGAGCACATGGGTGGTCAATTCTTGTCTCTCCTCAAGCATACAGGCCTGTGATACGTGAAATTCAGAAGCCACTGGAACATTTTGCCCTACAGACTGAGAGACAGATCTTTCTCCTATGTTGATGCCCTGGAAAGAATTTAATACTGACAAAGAAGTAAAAGCGACTCAGAATTTCCTGGGTTCCTCACATGTGCCTGAGTCTAGAAGCATCATTTCCCTTGGCTCATGAGTTAACTCAGAGTCCTAGGAAATTCCAGTGCAGTTTAGGGAATCTAGGCTGTTAAGTGCAGCCAAGAGACATCGTCATAGAGATACCTGATTGATAAATGAAATATTAAATGCAAGAAACCTTGAACATTTCCCATGTTACTAAAAACTTACTAGGATTTTTAGTTATGGCTAATTTTCCTTTCATGTTTGTTTTCTCTACTCATGTTTGTTTGATGTTTGTTTTCTCTACTCATCTGTAGTTCCTTTGTGATTCTACTCAGGGTCATGTGGAATTTCCAGCACTCATTTCCTGCATCTCATTAAGATATTTAACATATCCATTAGCTTTACTGCAAAAATAGAACTGCTGCTGCTCCTGGTGCTGTTGATGGGATTTCTGTTTTCTTCTTTGATGTGCATGGCCCCATATGGGACTCAGTTTTACTGAGGTCTGAAACCTCTCAGTCTTTTATGACTATGCTTTTAAAACACTTTTGCCTCTATACTCCCTAAACACTAAAATACAATTTCCAGCATATTTTCAATTTGACATAGAACAATTTTATTAGACCTTTACAAATTGTGAAGACTATGATTCTTGCCATGTTGGATTTGTGCTTTTAATGTATTTACAATTTTTTTCCAAGTCTGGGAGCTGCAGATTTAAGTCATTCAAAAGCAGACTTCTGTGGGGCCGGAGGGTTAGCTCAGTGGTTCCGGCGCCTGCCTCACAAGCACAAGGTCCTGAGTTCAATCCCCAGTAACCACATACAATGCTGGGCGTGGAGACTCACGCCCACCAGCAATCAATACCATATACCACAATGTCAGGCGTGGTGGCTCACGCCAGTAATTCCAGCACTTGGGAGGCAGAGACAAGAGGATTGCTGAGTTTGAGGCTTGCCTGGACTACATAGTGAGCTCAGAGCCAGCCTGAACTACAAAACGAGACCCTGTCTCAAAAAGGGGAAAAAAAAAAAAGCAGACTTCTGTGTTAAACACATTCAGGATGCACATGGAAATTTGATTTAGTGATAACAGACATTAACACTGATACAAACACTTTCATTGAGAAAGAAGAAAAAATGAAAATGTGCTTCAGCTGAGGGGACACAGGTTCAGTGGAGATCAGACCAGCCCTTAGACAAAAGAATGAACTGACTTGCATATTACACTGGGGTGAGGTGACTTTTTCATTAGGTCACGAGTCTGGCTGTTTTTGGAGTGGGAGGATTTCTTTGTGCTTTAAGGGATCTCCTCATGTAAAAGGAGAATCATCTCCTTTTATTTGTGAAGACCCCAGAATACCTTTCCCCTACTGTTGTAGGTCACCTGGCCCTTGAAATGATAAGAGTAAGGGATTAGAGAAGTAAGAGAAGACAGAGAAAAGGATACTCTTTGTCTTCAGTGGACAATAGTTCATGAGTTAGGGCTCTAAACCCCAATCACACCCCAACAAGGAAGTAAGGCTCCTTTAGAGAAAGGATTTTTTCTTCTCTCTCTCTTTTTTTTTTCTTGTGTGTGTATGTGTGTGCCTTTGTTCACTCATTGAGGGCATGAATCAGACAATTAAGAGCCACCAGAGACTCTGCTGTTGATCTGGTTGCAGAATAAACCATTTTGGACTCTGTTGGATACAAGAAAACATCTATACACCATGCAATTCCATGTGTGTGTGAGACATGAAGTTTACACATATCTCTTTCACGCCCATGGTTTTGGTCATCAGTGCAAGAGGTGAAGGGCTTGGTTGGCCTCACCCCTTTCTGGGAGCCAGGAGAGTTAATCCACCAGTGCCAAGAATCAGTCGCATCAGCCACCTGACACACATCACAGGGCCTAGGAATAGCTGGTACAGTTCCATGGCCAGTGTTCAGTTTTCTTGTATTTAAAATAGGAACTTTTTCTTTGATTGGCCTAGGCTTTCCCTTGGACAACTTAGGAGTAAATAAAGCATCCCACAGCCATAATTTTGGTTTGTCTTTATCATTGGTTCCCCTTTTTATCCTTCTCTACATCCTGATTGTTGCACCCAAAAAAGGCTGTGGGTCAGAAGGGGCCAGGGAGCCCATATGAACTTTTTGTAATTTGCACTGAATATCTGGGGTTGATTGGCAAATAAAATACTGTTCCATTTGATCCTCCTTGAAAGAGAATCTGTTTGTATATTTATAGGAATCTTCTACTAATTGGCTATGAAAGATAGTTGGGTTCTCCTCTTTATCCTGTGTCACCTCTCACCTTTTCATAATTAACAGATTTCCTAATGCAACTTTGTATTCCTATGATTAAAGCATCTCGTGTTTAGTCCATCTCCATTCTTAGAGTCAGCAGAACAGTAACCTTCTGGGTGATTCCTTTCCTCTTCTGCAATAAATTGTTCATTTGCAGGTCTTCTAGCCTTTTCTACAATTCTTTGTTTGTCATTTGAGGTATAGCAAATGACCAAGACAAATTTGAAATCTTGTGAAGGAAGAGTCAAAGCAACAAAGTTTGAAACTCATCTCCAAACCTACTAAGATCTTCTGAAAACCAGCCTAAATATTCTTTGAATTGTTGGATATCTGCCACTGAAAAACAAACCTGGCTCCATCTATTTCTGGGACCAGACAGGATGAGCTGTGAGGTAGGTGGAAGAGGAAGAAACTCCACTCAGAGTATGTTTTGCAAGGCCCAAATCTATGTAAGAAGCATGAGGAGAGGGTGGGAGAGCTGGGTGTCTCCGGAGAGCTACTTATTGATGGAATTTCTAAGTCACTTTTAAGATGTGTGACTGATTTAATGGCCTGAAGATTATAAGGAGGAGGTTGAGGAGACTTCCTAATGTAGTTTCATTTATCAAGCACATGAGACTAAGAAGTGGCTCATCAGTGATCTTGATCTCCTTATAGGGGTCCTCTTTCAGTACCATCTCTTAGATCTTTCAGAGGGATGGTTTCTGATAAAGAGCCATAAAAGCTTTAACATAAGTGTTTTAAACCACTTTCCTTGTTTTCTGAAGAAAAGATCTAACTGAAGAGTAGTATTGTTCTGCCCAAACATCGCCATCTCCTGAAAAACAAAACAAAACCAAAAAAACCAGGTGTCCTGGCTAAGTAAATTCAATTGCTTATAGATACAAAAGCAGCTTGTTTTGTTTAACTTTCTTCTCTGGAAAACCCTCCTCCAGATCAATAGCAGTAATTAGGGTCAAGAAGAAGCCTAGTCAGCTTCTTTATTCCTCCTTTGATACATCAATTCAAAGGCCATTTGTTCAACCATGATTTTGTAGTTGTTCCACAGTGTTATACTCCCCTACTGAAAAATATAGTGAAACTGGGGAGTGGATGGCAGTTCTCCAAATGTCACACAAGGTTTAGGAATAAAGTATCATCTCCACTTTATATGGGGACCTCAGTCCTTTGAAAAGGTTAAAGAACCACACAGGCCCACTAAAGCAAACTCTAGTGAAACTGTCAAGAAATATGAGTGTTGGCTCAGACTATTGCTAATAGACCTCATTAGGATTCAAAACACTTCAAAAACTGGATAAATACAAGTCCACTTATTATATTATATGGGAGGCCATTTCAACTGTCCTATCTTATAATATGGTAGTGGACTCAGAGGCTACAAGACCCTTACTATATCCTTTTAACCTAGGCCATGTATAACAAGCTATTCAACTATATGGAAATAAGCCTTGCCAATTTCTGGCTCTTGGGAAACACCTAGTGTCTGCCCTGGAGAGCAAGTGCTTTTTTTTTTTTTTTCCTTTTTGAGACAGGATCTCGCTTTGTAGTTAAGGCTGACCCTGAGCTCACTATGTAGCTGAGGCAAGCCTTGAACACAGCAATCCTCCTGCCTCTGCCTCCCGAGTGCTGGGATTACAGGCGTGAGCCACCACGCCCGACACTGAGCAAGTGCTTTTTAAAAGTGGAAAATAAGGGGTCTTGCATGCCGATTAAAACCAAAACAGAAGGGGCTATTTTCAGTTATTCATGTCCCACCCTCCACAATAAAGATAAAATAGATGGACAGATCTACCCTTCTAAGTTAAAGCCAGCCAAAACTGAATTTCAGAGGAAAAAGACCCCCAACATCCCCAAAGGAAGAGCTACTCCTATGACCCCCTGGAAAATCTGAGGTTCCTTTTCATGCTGTTGATTCCAGTACTTCTCTGGATTCAGATAAGTAGAATAATTAATGACCCCTGATTCACTGAGCTTAAATGGATACCTGTATTGTACTCCTGTTCATGGTTGGATCCATATTGTAGGTAATCTTGCTTGGACTATGACTCTCAGGCTTTTGATAGTTTATCTACTGTCTTCTACACTATCTTTTCCTCTCCACAAGGAGCATGGAAATAAAGATCCTTAGAAAACTTTTCCCAAATAGTAATGCTCTCTTTTCCTCTTTCTCTCTGTTTCTCTCTCTCACCTATCTTTCTAATTACTGGGTTAGTCAGAGGCTGCCTTTTAAGACAGGCCAGGAAATATTCTAATTTGCCCCTTGTCATATTTTGTCCCCGCCTCCTTAACCTAATAGTAAACTTTGTGCACTCAAGAGTTCAAAAGTTCACTTTCAGATGATGATCCAGAGTAGAGGTCATCACCCTCTTGACAAATTCATCAAAATTTCTCTGGTTGCACAGGCAGCACAACAATTCCTGACATCTTGGCACTAACCTTTTTCTTAGTGTTTTCTGATAGGTTCTTTCCAGCCCATCCAGTAAGTCTCAACATCACAAGGAGACACACAGATACAGCCCACAGCCCCTTTCCACAAGAAGCAGCTGTAAGAAAGAAAGACTTTCACTCCTTCAGCACCCTATAAAGAATGTGAAGCTTAATACTCTCAGGGAGAAATAAGGTAGATTAGGGCTAGGAAAAACAGCAAACAACTGAGCGGAATCTATCAAAGTCATGGAGACCCTGGATGCATGCATAGAACTGTAGATGACTCTTGTCTTAATTACTGTCTTCTTACTGAGACACAACACCTGACACCCACAACTTAAAGGAGGAAAGGGTTAGTTTGCTCACAGTGTGCAGGGCTTTCAGTCCATAGTCAGTTGGCCCCGAGGCAGGGAAGCATGGCAGAGGGTTATGGGAGAGGAAAATAGGAGAGGGACCAAGGGAGGAGGGCAGGGGACTGACCCTTCCAGGATACGCTCCCTGTGATCCACCTCCTGCCCAAGCTTCACATTCCAAATCACATTTACCTACAAGCTCATCAAGGGACTAATCCACTCATGAGTATCAAAGCCCCACAATCCAGTCACCTCCCAAAGCACACCTATGAGTACACAAGTGAGACTTTGGAGGGACATCTACATATAAATCATAACAATTCTGCAGCTCCTGAGCAGTAGACATGGATCCAGTCAGAAAAGTGCTATCTTCAGTTCTTCATTTATATCTGGCCTGAGACTGAGTCCTTTCATAGACTGGTTTAAATCTGGTGCCAGCCCAAGTGAGTTTTTAATAGGACAACCATCTCAATTGCCTTATCATAGAGAGGTTGTCTGAGGTACTTTTCTCATTGCTGAGACAAAATATTTGATAACCAAAGTTAAAGTGGGAAAGTTTTTTTTTGCTATCAGTCTGTAGAAGTTTTAGTCCATAGTCAGCTGATTCCATGGCAGAGTGGAGTACAGAGGAAAAACAATCAATGACGTGGTAAGGCAGGCAGAAGGCAGGAAGCAGCAACCAGCAGAAGCAAGCTTGCCTTCCCTCTCTCCCCTTATATTCCATTGAGGCTATATGCCTATTGATTGATGCCACTCACACTTAGGGCGGGGCTTCCATTATCCTCACCCTTAATCCTTATTCCTAGTATCACACCTTTAATCCACAGTCCCACATCCTAATCCAGATACCTTCCAAACTGTCCACCTATGACTAATAAGGCTTTGGGGATACAAGCCATAAGAGAAACCAGGCCAACCCAGGAATTCCAGATACAAAAGCCCCTTTTCCCTTATCCCCACTCGTACTATGAGTTGGTTTACCAGCCTTCTCTTTCTTGGAAGAATATGTTTCTTTTCCACCTTCAACAAGTGTACTTCCCCACTATATTTCTTATTCAATGCTTTGTTCAAGACACCAAAAATCTGGAAAATACTCCACTCTGCCTTGGAATCAGCTGACTATGGACTGAAACTAGACAGGACTCACCGTCCTGGGAGCGCACCATCTGGTACCTGTTCAAGACCAGTCAGTCAAATTCAAGTATGGTGATTTGGGTCAGAAAACAGCTAATCTTATTTTCTTTCCCCTCCAATTCTTTTTTTTGCTTTTGAGACAGGGTCTCACTTTGTAGTTCAGGTGGCCCTGAGCTCACTATGGTGCCCAGGCAAGCCGCCGCGAACTCAGCAATCCTCCTGTCCCTGCCTCCCGAGTGCTGGGATGACAGGCGTGAGCCACCACGTCCGGCATTGTAGTATGCGGTGTTGATTGTTGGTGGGCGTGTCTCCACACCCAGCATTATATGTGGTTACTGGGGATTGAACTCAGGACCTTGCGCTTGCGAGGCAGGCGCCGGAACCACTGAGCTAACTCTCCGGCCCTCCCCTCCAATTCTAATTAACCTAGCATACCTGTCTTTTAAACAATTACTTCCTTTTCCAATCATTTGCTTCCCGAATTCTGAGATAAATGGGTCCTTGCCCCATGTTTATCATCATGGTGAAAGAAGACATCATCAGAATTCCTTAGACAAGTTCTCTGTTTGGCGGCTCCAGAACTTTCTCTCAGGGGCTTGTTCTTACTAGGTTGTTTGAACTATGCAGCTGTTTTTACTTCATCCTGTAAGAAGGCATCAGTCAAAGATTCATAGCTACAGATGTGGTAAAGCCTACCTGTAACCCCAGCATCCTGGGAGGCTGAGGCAGGAGGATGGCAATTTGTAGCCCAATGTGGGCTACATAGTGAAACTCTATCTGAAAATAAAAAAAAAATAAAAAGGTTGGGGACATAGTTCAGTGAAGGCCCTGGGTCCCACCCCTAGCACAGCCACCAAGTAACTCTCTGAATATTCAAAACCAAAACAAACCAAAACAAAAACCCATTTGTTGTTAATTGCTATGGTTTGTGTCTAGATGTTCCCTCAAAGCCCCATGACCACATAGCGGTCAGAAGGCTTTTTCAGAAGTGGCTAAATCTAGAGTGTGTGACGCTGGTCTTAAGGGTGTGTGATTACTAACAGTCCACTGAGTGGTTTGGCATCACCCTAATCCCAGTAGTCTGAGTAAGATAAAAGAGGCAAAAAGATGCTGTTAAGGTTACTTTTGCTCTTGCTCTGGTGTAAGCACCGTGAACTATTTCTCCTCTCCCATGTGCCACTCTGCCTTGGGCCAGCCGACTAAGGACGGAAGCCTCTACGAACCATGAGTCAAGTAAACCGCTTTCCCTTTAACTTTGGGTGTTGGGTGTTTTGTCTCAGCAATAAGAGAAAAGTAACTAACACATTAATAAAAGTTTATTGGAGCTGGGCAAGCTGTTGCCAATGCTAAAATTGTAGCCTCTTTAATTTATAGAGAAAGATAATCACAAACAGATGCAGGGAAGAAAAGAAGTGGAGAGAGGACCTGCAATATCTACAAGCAAATATGTTTTGGGAGAGTAAAAATAAAATCTGGGGATCTGGAAAATGATTCCTTCCCACAGTTCAAGTCTGCATGCTTGTGGAAAATCTTCAGATATCTCACTGTGAAAATCAGTGCATCTCAGACAGTGACTCCTCTGCCTGAGAGACAGTCAGAAGCCCCCAAAGATGTCTAAATGCAGCTGGCAGCTTCATCTCTGACACACCAATTCTAAGTAGGTCTAGTTGGTCTTAAGAATGAGCCTTTTATGTCATGGCTGTGATGTTCGCAGCTGCCTGCTGTGTTCAGAGCTTCTGTTCTGAACTATAAGAATCTCTGGAGAGTTACCAATTTATCTGTGGTATAGGGGATTGAACCCAGGGCCTTCATACTGAGTTTCAACCTCAACCTTTTTTTTTTTAGACAGGGTCTCACTTTGTAGTTCAGGCTGGCCCTGAGCTCACTATGTAGCCCAGGCAAGCCTCGAACTCAGCAAACCTCCTGTCTCTGCCTCTCGAGTGCTGGGATTACAGGCGTGAGCCACCACGCCCGGCACTGTGGTATGTGGTATTGATTGCTGGTGGGCGTGAGTCTCCACGCCCAGCATTGTATGTGGTTACGGGGATCGAACTCAGGACCTTGCACTTGCGAGGCAGGCACCAGAACCACTGAGCTAACCCTCTGGCCCTCAACCTCAGCCCTTTTTAAATTTTGTTTTTCTGATTTTTTTTTTTTTGCTTTCATTTTTGTTTTAGCCATGGTCTTACTAAATTGTCTAAACTGAGCTCAAATGTGAGGGTTTTTGTTTGTTTGTTTGTTTGTTTTTGAGACAGAATTTCACCGTGTGGTTCAGGCTGGCCCTTGAACTCACAGTGATCCTCCTGCCTCTGCTTCTTGAGTGCTGGGATTATAGGCGTGAGCCACTACACCTGGCTTTCAAACTTCTGGTTCTTGTGCCCATCTTTCCAGGTGTGCTCCATCATGCCCAGCTCCTGAAGAGTTTTAAAAATGTAAGTCAAGATTTCAAATACCTGGAAGCGAATGGGGGAGAGCAAACAAAAATGAAGGGTAATAGAGAGGGGAGAAGGTAGGGAGGGAAAATAAAGGGAATAAAGGATTGAATATGAGCAGGAAATGATACGTGTCTACCAACTTCCCAAAACAAACATAACTATTAAGAATCACAAACATGTACGAATAAAAAAGGTTGTGAGTAAAAAATAAAAGCTTTAACTCTCCTCTTGGGAATAAGGGAGAGAATTCCCTTCACTTCTTTTCCTAGACCATGTATTTTAGAAAAGCTGTAACTATTTTTCCCCTCCTTGTAATGTCTGTCAGCTGCTGACTCAAGCCCTGGGCTCCAACTCTTTTTAAATCTGATCAGTGAGGAAGACAGAACCTTTCACTCTCCAGTGTCTGAACTTCAAAGGCACCTTGTTCCAGGCTGCCATACAGATCTGAGAAGTGTGTTTTTCTTCTGGATAGACCAAATAAACCAGCCTTCAGCAAACAGGTAAGTTGAGGATAAACTACTGGGGATGTGATACTCCCCAATCCTTTTAAGGGAGGACTAGTTACTCATCTTGAGAACTGGGCACAAGAGGCTGTGTCTGGCTTTGTGAATGGATGAATGTCTGTCACTGTCACTGCATGCCAGGTTCCTGTGATGTGCCTTATATTTTGGTTTAACGTTTATTCAATAGTTAGCCTGGCTTCTGTCTCTGTTGTTGTAGAGCAGTACTGTGGCCGAGGGAAGATTTCATTTTGCTATTTCCCCAACAGGTGTTCACAATTCTTATCACAGAAGCAGCACTGGGCTAGTGTAAAATGCACGGCTCTTGGCAAGCTTTGTGCGCTGACTCAGGGCTACATGGTCAGCCTCCAAGGGTTTCCGCTGGACTGAAGCCCCTATCCTTCCACTTACGTTCTGCACTATCTTTTGTTTCTCTCTTTCTTTCATTCGTTCTGACTTTGGAATCCAGACTGTCAAGAACAAGTGTCTCAGAAGAATGCTTCAAAAATTACCCTCCCTCCCTCCCCAGGAAGGACCACTCTTTTCTCTGTGATATTTCTGTGCTTTTCTTCTCTTCCAGATTTTGCCTTTGCCTTGTTAGTTGACATGGTTCAAAAATCTTCTCTCATTGTGCATTAAACCTAGAAAAATCTCACCAAATTGCAAACTTCCTTTTTGCTCTTGCTTGAGCCTCTCATTGTCAGATTCCTGTAGGATCAATCTGGGGTTGGCCAGCTGAAATACCAGTGCTATGTGATTTGAGGCATGCTGAAACACGCCCTGCTCCCCACCAATGCCCTTCTCTCAGTGTGGCATGGTAAGCCAATTGCCTTTTGGGGCCACACTTGTCAGTTATGGCAGAGTTGGCTGAGGCAGAAGGATCACAAACTTGAGCCCAGCCTGGATAACTGAGCAAGACTCTGGTTCAGCATGAACAAGAGAAAGAATGAGGATGTTGCTTAAGAGAAGATTCTAAATTCAATCTCCAGTACTGAAAAGCATAAAATAAATCCTTTATTTCTTCCATCTAAAATGGCAAACAGTTACTCTTTTTGCTGGTTTATTTCTTTGCTAATTTACTTATGGTACTGAAGATTCACTCTGAGCTACAGTCTCAGCTTTTGTTTTATTTTAAGACAAAGTTTTGATAAATTGCCCTGGCTGGGCCTGAACTTTTGAACCTTCTGCCCTAGCTTCCCAGAGTGATGGTATTATGGATAGTAAGTTCAATAGAAATTACTGTGCAGTCAGAGAGGGATTGGGCTCTCAGAGAAGTCACATAAAAAATAAAGCTATCAAAATCATGGCTGGAGGGGATCTGAAGAAAGCGAAGTCTCAGGATGCAAGTCTCCCTAGAGAGAAACAGCAGCTGGAGGTTACACTGTAGTTAACACAATAGGTCCAATGAGCCCAAACAGGCAGCAGACACAGAGGTGGATGACCAGAGCATCCAGACCCATATGCCCCTTCTTTTCCCATAATTCCTTTATTCTTTCCACATAAACATGCTGCATGACTCATTTCCCTTTTGGATCAATACTAGCTTAGTGATTATAATTATAATCCTATAGTTTGATTGCAGAATACATCACAGTGGTGGAGTGCAACATGAAGTTGTAATCTTAGGTCCACCACTTGCTGGTGACACTTTGGCCATTTTACTTCACTTCTGTGAGTTGCAGCTCATGGAGTACAGTAAGGATTGAACTCAGCTAAAAGGGTGGTTGGGAGGTTTAAAGAGAGAAATTATGTAAAATATCTCATCTGGACCGAACACATCACAGATCCATGACTGATGGCAGCTGCTCTGGAAGAATCCAGACCAGTCATTCAGTGTCTGGAACCTGGACTCTAAAATGGGGACCCTCCCTGCCTGTGCCATCGGTGTTGCAGCAGGGGCGCTGGCCCTCCCACACCCGCAGGTCATACAGAGCTCTGTCTCCTCTAACGTCACTCTTTGTGCTTCAGAGTATCACCCTTTACCAAGTACCCTGGCCTTTCCCTCTCTGAGCAGTCAGGTTCTTTCCTATGATGATACCTTCTCTGGTCAGCATCTTACCCACTGAGTCTTGATGTTTATCTCCTCCCTAGTGGCGGTCAGGGAAAACCTAATGCAGTTTATTGAACAAGTCATAGGAAAACATGGTTAAACTGCTTTACAAGCCAAATTGAAAATTCTCAAGCATGTATTGTGTATTCTAAACTATAATTTAATAAATAGCAGGGTGGAAGTTCTCATGTTTTTTGAGTATTAAGTAGCAACTCATTGTCCCTTTGAGAACTCATTTAACATGGCACTTTTACCATAATATATGACAATTTGGGTTTTTATTATTAAACTCAGTTATAATTTAAGTTAAAATCACTGAATTTCAAGTGAACTGGTTTAAAGTATCTAAGTGTGTAATTTAAATTCCTTACAAATTGTATCTTGGATATGTAGAGACAAAAATACATTTTACTTTCAT
>PVIC010048234.1:0-13586 GCA_004025085.1 Thryonomys swinderianus | reverse complement strand
TGAGCTCACTATGTAGCCCAGGCAAGCTTCGAACTCAGCAATCCTCCTGTCTCTGCCTCCTGAGTGCTGGGACTACAGGCGTGAGCCACCACGCCCAGCACTGTGGTATGTGGTATTGATTGTTGGTGGATATGAGTCTCCACACCCAGCACTGTATGTGGTTTCCAGGGATCGAACTCAGGACCTTTTACTTGCGAGGCAGGCACCAGAACCACTGAGCTAATCCTCCGGCCCTCCAACCCTACTTTTTAAAGGAATCTTCACACTGATCTCCACAATGGTTGCACCAGTCTACATTCCCACCAACAGTGCAGAAGGGTTCCTTTCTTAGCCCAGCGCTCCCAGCATTTGTTGTGGTTTGATTTCATGATAGCAGCCATTCTTCCTGGAGTGAGATGGAATCTCAGTGTTGTTTTCATTTGTACCTTTTAAATCACCAGAGATCTTGAACATTTCTTCATATATTTCTTAGCTCCCTTTACTTCTTCTCTGAACGATGTTCATTGCAGATGTCCATTTCTGAATTGGGTTGTTAAATGTGGGGGGCTGATTTTTTAAGTTCTTTATATACTCTAGATAATAGTCCTTTGTCTGAGAAACAGCTGGTAAAAATTTCTTCCCATCTGTGCAGAAGTTTTTTAGTAAGATGAGATCCAAGTCGTTGATCTTTGTTAGTTCCCTTATGGCTCAGATTTGTTTTGTTTTGTTTTGTTTTGTTTTTTGAGACAGGGTCTCGCTCTGTAGTTCAGGATGGCCCCGAGCTCACTGTGTAGCCCACACAACCCTGGAACTCCACAATCCTCCTGCCTCTGCCTCCTGAGTGCTGAGATTACAGGCATGAGCCACCACACTGGCACTATGGTATGTGGTACTGATTGCTGATGGGCATGAGTCCCCTTGCCCGCTATTGTTGTATGTGGTTACTGAGGATCAAACCAGGGACCTTGTACTTGCTAGGCAGATGCTGGAACCATGGAGCTAAATCTCCAGCCCTGAGGTTTTGTACATAACGACTTTTTCTATGTCAGTGCCTCCAGGAATTCTACCTAACCTATTTTCCAGCAGGTTTAGTGTTTTTATTTTATTTTTGAAAAATTTGAATCTTTAGTGGTACATTATATATATACGCATGATGATCACACTCAACATTAAGAATTTGTACCAGTATATGATACGACATCTCATTTTCTCCCCTTCCCCTACCCAACCTACAACCCTGTTTCTAGTTTAATATTTAGGTCTCTAACCCATTTTGATTTTAGTTTAGTCTATGGTGAAAGAGAGATCTAAATTTAATCTTGGCAGGTTGAAACCCAGCCTTTCCAGCACCATCTGTTGAAGAGATTATCTTTCCCTCCATTGAGAGTGTTTGGATCCTTTGAGAAAGACAACAAGATAATTTAGTGCATCTGAGGTTGTTTCTGGATCTTTTAGTCTCTTTCACTAAGCCTCAGGGTTTGTTTTTTTGCCAGTACCATGCCTTTTTTATAGCAGTGGCTTTGTAGCATAGTTTCAAATTGGGGATTGGGATACCTGCTGTCATGACCTTCTTCCTAGAATTGTTTTTACTATTCCAGGTCTCTTCTGGTTCCAGATGATTTTTTTCTCTAGTTCTTTATTTTATTTTTCTCTTTCCTAATTCCTCTGCTTAATATTTTTCAAAACCATATTGAACAGGAGCAGTGATAGTGGACATCTTTGTCTTGTTCTTGATTTTAGTGCAAAAGATTTCAATTTTTGACAATTTAATATGTTTTTTTCTTATAAAGAGCATTTATCAGATTGAGATAAAGCTCATCAATTCTAATTTTCTGTAGGGCTTTAATTATGAATATGTGTTGGGTTTTGTCAAACAATTTTTTTGCATCTCTTAAGGTGACCATTTGGTTTTTGTTCTTGAGTCTGTTATAGTGTATTACATTTATTGATTTACATATGTAGAACCATCCTTCCACTCCTGGGATGAATCCAACTTGGTCAGGGTGTATGATCTTCTTGATAATCCTCTTATTTTATTTCCCAGTATCTTGTTGAGATCAGTGTTCAATAGGGAGATTGGCCTGTAGTTTTCTTTTTTGGTTGGGTCGTTTTCTCCTTTTGGAATCAAGATAATGGTTGCTTCAAAGAATGAATTTGGGAACACTGCTTCCCTTTTGATTTCATTAAAGATTTTGAGAAGTAATGGCACTAACTCTTCTTTGAAAGTTTTGTAGAATTCAGTAGGGAAGCCATCCAGACCAGGGCTTTTCTTTGTTGTAGTTTTTTTTTTATTACATATTCAATTTCACAGATTGATATTGATATCCATTTGAAAGTTGTCATTTTTATCCTCCAGTACAGACTTCTCCATGACAAATAACAAAGACAAATAAAGATTTAATGCTGCAATTGAAGCTGTACAGTATTCTAAAAATATCTTTGGACTCAGTATTCTCTTCTACTGAAATGGTTGTGATAGAATAAGAGCCTCTGAGTGTGTGGTCTTAAACAACCTAAGTGCTTTCTGTCCATTGTTCTTGGGCTGTGGTCATAGTACTTTGATGCTTTTCTTCGAAATGTATATTCCTTTCCTAATTCTCTCCCTGAGTCATGATTTCCTCAGTGTCATATTTGAAGAGATGATTTTTTTCTGAGAAAAAAGTTAATTGAATAATTTATTTCTCTTCTCTCTCCAAAAATATAGAATAACAAATTAACCCTTTAACCTATAGTGTAGTTGATGAGCAGGAAATAAAAACACAGGATCCTTTATTTTAGCTGCAGATTTGGGAATACAATTTTTGTTGGGTTGGAGACCAAGAGCCCTTTAAGTGAGACCTTGTTAGGATGTTTTGGGACAGCAGAGAACTCCCACACTTACACAGAAGGAAGAACATGCTGCTCTGCTCTCCTGGTTTCAAACATTAATCCAGAACTGAAGAAATTTAATATTTCTCTATTACACCCCAAGCAGATTTTCATAGGTTTTTAAAGATAATGTTGAATATATTAATAATTTAGTCAAATCTTATTACAAATGAATAAAATTATTTGGCCAAAAAGTTGAATAACAAAGCTTTGAAAATCTGCATAATACAAAACATAGACATTTGGGCTTTTTCCAAGATTTATCTATTACAAATTGTGAAATAGGTAAGGTGCCAGTCAAAGGATGAATGGATTAAAAAAGGGTGTTTTTTGTAGACAATGAATACCACCTTGTCATAAAAAGGGAAAAACTGGAAACGTTTGTAGGTAAATGGGTACATTTTGAAAACATTTTTAAGTGAAATGAATTGAACACACATATTTAAATATCACATTCTTCTGGTGTGAGAAACACAAATGGTAAATAAGGACTGAAATGGATCATGGATATTGAGAAGTAGAATGAAAATATTCAAATGGGAAGGAGAACAAAGGAGGGAGGATGAGAAGAAATGGGAATTAAAAAATAGAAAGTATAGATGGCAAAAGATATAAACAAAGATTTGTAAAGTAAGAGCACAAGAAGGATCAAAAGCAAGGGAATAGAAGAAAAAAAGAATTAAAATACATTACGTAGGTGCACACATTCCCTGTGATGAATGTGATCATTATGTATGTCCAAAAGGTATTAATTCATTAAAAATGTGTATTTGTAATGTCAGTGTTTACAGACACATATCTGAACGCTGTAGTTTGTAAAGTGTCCAGTGAGCTTTCTGACTGCTTTGAAAGTGAAGTGAGGGGCACAGTTCCAAAAACCTTAGTTCCTCGACAAATTAAAAAGAGGCATATATTAAAGCTATGTAACAGAAGAAGAGTGGAAAAGGTAACAGCTGGGTAGATGTTGTAAAGAACGATTTTATAGCAAGTAAGTCTTTTCCAGCCCTTAGATCCTTGGAAGCCCTTAAACATGGCAGTGACAATTATGCCTTAATAATGTTAATCACTGATGGTATACTAGGTGAAATCAAGGCACAGATGTAGTGAAACCAGCAAAAATTCCGTAGTGTAATACCATAACAGGATTAACTGAATCAAAATCATATCTGTAGTTTTGTTATTGTTAATAAACGAGTCCATTCTTCCTGAGAATAGATTTCAACAAAATCTTTTTGACATTAGCCTCTTGTGTGACCTGGCCCATTTCATGCTTGTGCCAGTGGTGTTCACACTTATGTTTGTCTGCAGCACTGCAAATGAGGCGGAGAGAGTAATATAATGTTTGCCTCATGAGCTCATGAGGGCTAAAAGTGGACTAGATTGGAATGGTAAATACTGAGAAAGAAACCACTTGAAATGAGCAAATTTACAAAGGTAAAACTCCAAAGGGAATTTTTAAGTGCGTCTAATTTCAATAAGGTCTATATTACTTAAATATTTTAAAACTCCAGAAAGATGATTAGTATTTAATGTTTGTTTAGTTGCAACTTGAAAGCTTTTCTGATGTTTTAGGTGGATTAATTTAAAGGTCAAAAAAGGTAAATACTGATATGTTCAAACACAATGCAGAAACCCTGTATCTAATAGATTTTAAAAAGTTTAAGTGAATAAAAAGAAAGTTGGCAAGATTCTTATTATGGGAAGTGGTCACTGAACCTTGCCTTTGGCTCCCCGTCCATTTCCTCTTCTGGGGAAGGACGATTCGGGAAGAGCAAAGTGTTCTGCTGAGTCACTGCTCGATGAAAGACGTCCAGTCTTTCTACTCCAGCACTTGCAGGCAAGAGACAAGGCAGGAAATCCTCTATTCCTCTATTCGTGTAATGCACAGTGACCTGCGATTGCTGACATTTGTTCCCTCACTGTTTCGCACGCCCTGAATAGGAAACATGAGATCATTACTTCAACCTGGTGCGGGGGGTTGATATTCTCAATAGTTTTACCTAATTGTAAATCTGGATCAATTTCCACATGATGGAAGAAGGACTAATAGCTCTAATATCAATAACTGTGCTTAAAAATACATAATCAGGACATGACTACTTATTAAAATGTGAGTGATTTGTCAACTGTCTTATGCGATTGTATTTTCCTATATCATTGTTTAAAGTAAGGGTAGAGAGATGCCTGCTTTTCTAATGCTTGATTCAATTAAAGACATACATATGGTAACATCTTTTTAACAAATACAGAAGATACTCCAAGCTCAGGGGAACAGGTGTATTTCCAGCTACTCAGAGGTTGAAAAAGAAAGATTGTGATTTCCACTGAATTGAGAGTATCACAGCAGCAATAACAACCAAAATGAGAACACACACAAATTTAAATGTTGCATAACTGACACAATTTAAAGGAGGAAGAGGGTTAATTTGGCTTAAGGTTCAGGAGATTCAGCTCATGGTTGGCACGCCAAGGCCTGCCATGCTGCTCAGTTCGCAATGACTGGGAGGCAGAATGACAGGACAGCACCAAAGAAAAACGGATTTAAGACTGTATATAATACCCAAAGTCACTCTTCCATGACCCACAGAGACACATCCAGAAGCATAATTTATCAAACTGCTGGATGTTTCTTCTTTTAATGAAACTGACATATCAGAATTAAAGTTTACAGTCAGTATGCTTAATGAAGAAATTTTAGCATGTAACCTACTTTTTTTGCATAATTAGGAGAATTTCAAAATCCAGTAAACTTTGCATATAAAATATAAAACAGATTTTTGGGCCAGAGGGTTAGCTCAGTGGTTCCGGCGCCTGCCTCGCAAGCGCAAGGTCCTGAGTTCGATCCCCGGTAACCACATATAATGCTGGGTGTGGAGACTCACGCCCACCAACAATCAACACCACATACTACAATGCCGGACGTGGTGGCTCACGCCTGTCATCCCAGCACTCGGGAGGCAGAGACAGGAGGATTGCTGAGTTCGCGGCGGCTTGCCTGGGCACCACAGTGAGCTCAGGGCCAGCCTGAACTACAAAGCGAGACCCTGTCTCACAAAGAAAGAAAGAAAGAAAAAAATATATATATATATAAAACAGATTTTTAAATTTCCTTTAAGTGCAATTAGTTCATAGAAATCTACAATCTGTTAATAATCAATATAGAAAAACTACTTCAACACATTTTTTACTAAAGCAAAGAAAGTCCCTTTATTAAAAATAATTATTATATTTAGTTTTATAAAAACACCAAATTATTCAAAAGACTTGTAAAGAAAAGGTTATCCCTTTCTCCTTTGTACTCTCTGATGGGCTCACAAATATGTAGCATTAGTTGTCAAACTCCTGTGCTTAGCATTTTGTAATATTTCAACTTTGGTGTTTGGAAGTTTTCTTTGAGTGAGTTAACTAAAAGACTCAGCATGAAGTCTGTCTAAAGGTTTGAGTTGCTCTATGACCCACAAATATGTTTCATGTCTACATTACCTTTCAAGGCCAAATTAATTCAATGATCTGTAATAGGCAGCATTCATCATTTTTTCATTTAATAGAGACTGTTAATGATTGAAGAGTCTTAGATTACCGAACAATTAAATCAAGAAAATTTTGTTCCTTAAGATGATTAAAAGAAGTGGTAACCAATAGTTCACAATGAATCTTTACCAGAATAGGATAAAGTGACCAGAAAGAGCACAAGAAAGAGAATTCAGAGAGAAAATTGTATAATGTTTAAATAACATTGTCTCAACACTGAAGATGATGGATAACAATTTGTTTCCCAGAGTAGTTTCTGTTGTATGACATCTCTCTTTACTTAAGATGTAATAATAACTTACTTAGAAACTGTATTGCTATGGGTTGACAGTGAATGTTTTTTGAGTCATTGAATATGTAGGAAAATCACTCATTAAATTAATTATGATGTTCATGTTTTTGTATGTATGATGGCTGTTTATATTAATATGAAAAATATTTATATTTAATCTTAATATAACAGATTACAATGTAAACTTTTGTGTAAAATTTTGAGAGTGCACATAGAAAATTTAATGCTTTTAGTTTTTCAACATTTCTTTGAAAAATTCAGTATCACTCATAGTGATATGGTAGGGCATACATCTCTAGCTATGTAAACTAATACATGGAGCACTAGTACATATAACTTAGTATATAGAAGTATATATAAAGTATTATAAAAGAGTCAAAGTTTATGTAAACTAGTATAAGTAAAATGTTTTAATTTCTTTTCTTTTTAAATCTTTTCTTAGGCTATTTGCACATTTATTGTTTACTTCATGGAAATTTACATTATGGATTCTGGAAGTTCAACTTGCCCCCACAGAAATGCATGAAGTCTTTCAACTACTAATAAATCCCTTTTCATATAACAGAAGGGCAGTTTTCATTTAGTTATGAAGAGGGACTCTGTTGCCTTCTGGCATTTGGCATCTGATGTACCCACCCTTCATCCTTTGCCCATGATGTCAAACACTTTCCCACATATAGTCTCGCTGAAAATCACCAGACAGCACTTGACTCATTCACACCACAGCGTGTATGTTTCCTTTACTTTGCTATTTAGGGGCTGAAAATTTCGACCACATGTTCTTTTAGTTCCAAAAGATCATTTCATAATTTTTACAAACTTGAAACCAGTGTTAGTCCTCTCGGGGGACTTCAGTATTAGCACTTATTTCCATTTAGCAGCTCACCAAGCCTATTCCTGCTCAGACAGTGCTTGCCAAGTGAAGTAATTAACAGATGATTCCAGCATTATTTTCTCATGCAGAAACAATGTTGCCTTTCAATTTCTCAGGAAGAAAGGGACCAGCACTTACTGAGAACTGATTATATAAATCATTTGACAATTTCTGAACTGTTCCGCGAGCATTCTCGGCGGCGCTGTTTTGTAGGCATCGTTCATCTCTGTAAGTATAAAAGTATAATTCACCGCAAGTTCAAGTCCCAAGCTCGAGCTTTTGTTTAATTCTTCTTATACCAATTCTTCTCTTTTTCCTTCACGTTAGCTACAAAAGGGATTGCTATTTACTTAACGTAGTGGAATGGGTAAGGTAGAAAGTGCAATCCAGTTCAGCCAGTGTTTTGAAGATATTATTTGCCGGGAGCCAAGGGCACGTGGCACACCATGGAAGATACAGATACCGTCCTGATCTCAAGAAGTTATATAATTTTATTTGCCTAAGTATATTCACCAAGAAATTTCACTAATGCGTATGTAATTACAAAAATCAAGCACTCTGATGGAACGTGACGTTTGAGCAAATACAACAGTCCCGCCATCAACAGGCTGAAGATTTCTTTTCAAGTCCTCCATGGATGCCTGAATTCACCAGGAGTACTGAGCCCCAGATAGACATGTTTTCTCTTATTCATATATACCTATGATAAAGTCTAATTAATAAATTTAGTATAGCAAGAGACTAACAATGATAACTGATTATCAGAACAGTAACAACCATGTTTTTTAGTTCATAATTCACAGATGGAAGATTTGTTCTTACAGTCAATCATCACAACCTCAGCATATAGTTCTCCCTTAAATTGAAAAATTTCACCTTTTCACTTAAAGGAAACACTTCGGTCGGTTTGAATTTTGGGCCTCACCGCTCTTGGACGCTGTGGTCATTTAAGTACGTTAAGGGTTCACTTAGCACTGATGCTCTGAGGCTTGGTCAGTGGATCTGCTGGTCCGATGGCTACTTGGTCACTAGAGAGACGAGCAATCTGTGCATCACGGACAAACTAGCAAACGTTGATTCACATCCTGGCAGATACGAGTGAGGCCCAAAGCAGTAAGATCAACCAAAGGCGGAGCAGAACTCCCTCTAAAGGGGGAGCCAAAAATACACCTTTTCTCTGTACAAGTTGATTACACTCAGCTATTTGTTCTAGTTACCAAGAGTAAGGTAACCGTGTTTGAAGCTACGGGACTTTCATCCGCGGTGATGAAACTAAGTCCTCAGTGTAAGGTGGTACATGAAGACAGACTCTTGAACTGATTCATGAGTAAGCTCAAAATATCATTGAGCCGAGAAGCCAGGAGAGAAGAGGGGAAAAGTGGAAAGGAAGAATAACAGAAATATATGGAGTAAGGAAAACTACAGAAAGGTCCAAAAAAGACGACTTAAATGAATAATGAACTTCATGCTATAACTATCACCAAGGACTTAGCTGAGTAGCACCTGAGAATTGGTGTGTTGAAATCCCACTGGTATCGGTCAGCCTGGAGACTGGAAAAGCTCACACACCCAGAGAAGTGAGAAATACTAGAAGAAATTTGGTTAGAATTTATTTCTCCCTCTGATCGACCACATTTTTAGGATTGCACAAAAGTTACTACAGAGGACTGTAGAATTATATCACATCCTCCACAACACTGGACATTAAAATTGTTTATGTTTGCTGAGTTGAAGGATAATTTCTCATTTTTATTTAAATCAACCTTATGATCTTCCTACTCTATAATGGAGAGTTTAAGATGGAGATGCTCTTCATTTGTAAGTAGTAAAGTTTCAAAATTTTTTTAATGTTTGATCAACAAGACTGAAGTTCCAGCTTGAGTGAAAATGACCCTATACTTCATTTTCTTATAAAAACCCTATTCTAGAGAAATAAAATATTAAAACAAACAAAATGAATAATGCTTTCATTGAAAGAACCCACAAGTTTGCTTATAAATCATCAAAACTCTGAAGAGAGGGTCTCTTGATACCTATTGGCATCTTTTATTCTTAGTTCTTCAGCTGCTATTATTTATACTATGCGATATTCTGTGATGTATGTCATAAATAAGAGTGAATGAATGACTTGTGAAATGTTGTATCTAAATCTAAACTTCTATCCTGACAGACATGCCGGACAGAGTTCCTATAACTTTAGACCTTTTACTTTGATTTATCTCATAGAAAGGGATATTAAGTGTAGTACAGATGTTTGAAAGGTAGATCTTCAAGTAAGCTTTCATAAAAATATATTTCAAAGCCGGGCGTGGTGGCTCACGCCTGTCATCCCAGCACTCGGGAGGCAGAGGCAGGAGGATTGCTGAGTTCGAGGCTTGCCTGGGCTACATAGTGAGTTCAGGGCCAGCCTGAACTACAAAGCAAGACCCTGTCTCAAAAAGGGGGGAAAAAAAAATATATATATATATATATATATTTCAAGGCTTTTATGTACGAAATTATCTCCTTTTGCCAAATTGAACCAGAGATATGCATATTTAAATGCAATATAGAAATGTGTTAAGAATAACTAAATAGCACTGGAGATTTAGCTCAGTGGTTCCGGCGCCTGCCTCGTAAGCACATGTCCCTGGTTAGATCCCCGGTAACCACATACAACAATACCGGGTGTGGTGATTCACGTCCACCAGCAATCAGGACCGCACACCACAGTGCCGGGCGTGGTGACTCACGCCTGTCATCCCAGCACTCGGGAGGCAGAAGCAGGAGGATTGCTGAGTTCGAGGCTTGCCTGGGCTACATAGTGAGCTCAGCGCCAGCCTGAACTACAAAGCGAGACCCTGTCTCAAAAAAAGAAGAAGAAAAGGAATAACCAAATACCTGAATGACCTAGAGTATGTAATGCTAAAGAGGGAATTCCAACTCTGATTTTATCCCAAGGTGCTTCAAAAGCGCTGACCCTGAGTCTCGCCGGTATTGAGAGCCGAACTTCTCCAGGGCCCACAGTTGTCTCATCCTGGCTTGGGACAAGGCGGCGGAAGAACTGATGAGCAGCACCTTGAGCACCCTCCGGCCTGCCCGCGACCCAGCCACAGCACTGTCCTAACCTGTCTCCCTGGGGCTCGTAAAGACAGAGCTTCGTTCCTCCATCGGCCACATCTGTTCCTCACTGTTCTTATCTTTCCCCGTCCATTATACATCGTACCTCTATTTTTCATCTCCCCCAGATATCTGTGCTTTTGCAAAATACTTACATTCTTTTACTTCCATAAAAAGGAAACTGCATATCATGTCCTTTCTGTCTTATATCCGTTTCCAAACATATAAAATGTTTGAGCTTGTTGATAGAGCAGATACAAGGTATTCTCTGTTTCTGAGCAAGGTTTACAGCTTGGCTGCCTTTAACAAGAACCATCCCCTGCTTGAAACTCCGAGTGATACCACCAGAGGACAAGTGTAATATTCACTTCAAACTAAGGCAGGCGTAGTTCTTCAGCCAACACCAGTGAGGTATTCCACAGAAAGGCTCGTGCAGGTGCCGGGCCCTTTGTCTCTCAGGCGGACGCCCTTGAAGGAGGGGAAGGGCCTTGGCCTGGCCCATGAGGGTCTCTCCACCGCCCCAGACTCCCGGGCAGGGACCTATGGTATAGGAGCAAGGGGAACCCCCCACCTGTGTGTGGAAGAATATCCACGCTCTTCCTTTCACTCTCTCTTTGAATCATAGCCATGCTTTCTTGTACAGAAAGTTTGATATCAGCATTAAATATATTTAAATTTAGTGCCTTCAGTTGCTAAGATAGAATACTATGGATTCATATCTTCGATATTATTGAAAAATTAGGAAATATGTTTTTCTTTCTATATTCAAAAATAATATTTTTGAAAAGTGAAGACCTCCTCATGGAATACCTCCATTCTTCTGCACTTCGTAGTTCCACCCTCACAAACAGTTAAACGTAAGATTACTGTGGAAATGTCGGTGACGCCTTGGCCTAGCAGCTTGTACAGTACTTGACATATTATATACAAACAGTCTCCAACATAGAGTGATTTAAATTTCAATTTTTAGCTTTGCTATTCTACAGAAATGCCTTGGTTTCGGTAGAAACTGTACCTTGAATCTTGAGCTTTGATCGTTTCCAGGCTGGTGGGCTGCAGAAGCCCCTCCCGGGCTGGCTACTGCCAAAGACCGTGGCCCTCAGCCCCTCACACCACGACGAGGGGAACCCGTGCTCTACTGTGCACCTCAGTGCTAGGCTGTGATGTTCTGTAGGTTAGAACTTTTTACTTATACTTTTAATTTATGGTGAATTTATTGAAATGTACTTACATTTTAAATTAAAGTTTCTATATGTATTTGTATGCATATATTCATATATATGTGTGTGTACATGTATGTCTACATATATGGACATGTGTAATGTATTCTTTTTTTTAATTTATTTTTTTTGAGACAGGGTCTTGCTTTGTAGTTCAGGCTGGCTCTGAGATCACTATGTAGTCCAGGCAAGTCTTGAACTCAGCAATCCTCCTGTCTCTGCCTCCCGAGTGCTGGGATGACAGGCGTGAGCCACCATGCCCGGCTGTAATGTATTCTAATATGCTCTACAATGTCAGCTACAAAGCATCATTTGATTTATTTTTTGCTGTAACGGGCAATAATCAATGACATATCTGCTACAGCCCAAGGGCTCATTTACGCACGCACGTGTTTATCAGAAAGACGTCAACATAGCCATGTGCTGCTTCTCCGCTGCAGCGAAGCGGACCGACAGCTGCAAATGGTTTAGGCTCTGTCGGGCTGGAGTGTTTTGATAGATGGAGACAAATGATTCAAATCATTCAATCTCTCTGAGCCCTAACAAAACATATATGTCTCCAAAGAGATTGATGTCTGCTCTTCCATCTGGCGATCCGTCGCTGCGTGGCTCCCTCGGGGGCCCACGGACCCGTGGAGGAGGAGGAGACTGTTACGCAGCTGTAAGAGATTTAAGTTCGTGTCCAGCGCGGCTCGAACTGCAAGTTGGTATTTTCAAAGAGCGTGTGCACAGTCACAAGGTGTGCGCAGGCCCCTCCGCCTGCGAGTGGGGAGCCCCGTCACAGTCGCCTCCCTGAAAACCCCCCTGATCCCCTGGGTGCTATTACGAAGCACCCGAGATGTCACCGCGCGTCACCAACAAATCTGTCCATTTCCATGTCTTGTTCCCGGGACCGAAAACAGCAATGTCTAACAACACGCTGTGAGTTTAAAAGAAAATGTTGATCAGAAAGTTCAGCTGTCCGGGAGGAAGATGAGACATGGCAGAAAGTGGGGACAGGAAGGGAAGATTTGACGAGGCACAGAAGCCTAGAGAACCCGGGTGCTGGCGCTTATTCGGAGCCAGGGGTGTCGGGCTCCTCTGTGCACCGAGGTGGAGGGCTGGGCCAGAGCTCTGCGTTGGACAGGGCAGGAGAGTGAGTCAGGGGCGGCTGTCCGTCTGCTCTGTGTCCCCCTAGAGCACAGGAAGATCGCGCATCTTTATTTTCCAAGCTCTGATCTCCTGTTCTGGGGCTAGAGGCCGGCGCTCGGGGTGGGCACATCGGTGATGTGATGACAGTTCGCGGCTGCACGTCGGGGATGACTGTGGTGAATGGGAGACGCGTCCGTGCTGGCCCTCGGCGGGGCTCGCTTCCTCTGTAGCGGATGATTAAAGCACCATCTGCGTCCGCCCATCCATCCTTTTTTACTTTGTGATGTTGTTAATCGGTATCGCAAATGCTTCTAAGACTTGTAATAGAACTTTGTCACTTTGCTTCAGAAGATATGATTGAGGAATGCTCTGTGTAGTCTAAAATGAATGAATGGTAAGTGTCTAGCTCAGGTAAGTGGTATATAAGTGCTTGTTTTTGCATCAGTTGCCTATGACTACAGCCTACTTTGCCATAAATAGTGATTTAAGGCCGCGTGTGTCTATTAGCTCGTAGTTCTGTAGGTCAGAGTTCTGGGCCCTGCACAGGGGATCCTCTGTGAAACTCTCAAGGTAGAAGCAAGCAGAGGTGTGG
>PVIC010048233.1:0-13594 GCA_004025085.1 Thryonomys swinderianus | reverse complement strand
TTTTTTTTTTTTTTTTTTTTTTTTTTTTTTGCGACAGGGTCTCGCTTTGTAGTTCAGGCTGGCCCTGAGCTCACTATGGTGCCCAGGCAAGCCGCCACGAACTCAGCAATCCTCCTGTCTCTGCCTCCCGAGTGCTGGGATTACAGGCATGAGCCACCACGTCCAGCATTGTGGTATGCGGTGTTGATTGTTGGTGGGCATGTCTCCACGCCCAGCATTCTATGTGGTTACCGGGGATCGAACTCAGGTCCTTGCGCTTGCAAGGCAGGCGCCGGAACCACTGAGCTAACCCTCCGGCCCTGTTTTTCCTTTTTTGAGACAGGTTCTGGCTATGTACTTCAGCTATCGTTGAACTCACTGTGTAGCCTAGGCTGGCCTCAAATTCACAGTGACCCTCCTGCCTCAGCCTCCCAAGTGCTGAGGCATGAGCTACTACAATTGGCTGTGAAGTTTAAATTTCTAACCTAGGACTGGAGATTTAGCTCAGTGGTTTCTGTGTCTGCCTAACAAGCACAAGGTCCCTGTTTGATCCCTGGAAACCAAATAGAGCAATACCTGGTGTGGTGACTCATGCCCACCAGCAATCAGTACGACATACCACAGTGCAGGCCATGGTGGCTCACACCTGTAATCCCAGCACTCAGGAGGCAGAGGCAGGAGGATTGCTGAGTTTGAGGCTTGCCTGGGTTACATAGTGAGCTGAGGGCCAGCCTAAACTACAAAGCAAGACCCAGTCTCAAAAAAAAAAAAGTCTATCCTAAATATTAGTTTGGTTTTTAATGCAGTAGAAGTGTAGGAGAGCAATACAGTATGGATTCAAGTCCAGGCAAGCTGAATGCATTGGCTTCCATTTGTAATGCCAGCAACTCAAGAAACTAGGACAGAAAGATCAGGATTTCAGGGTCAGCCTGAGAAAATTACTAAGTCCCTGTCTCAAAATTTAAAAAAAGTACCAATGGCATAGCTGTGAGTGATAGAGTGTTCCTAAGTTCAATTCTCAGTGCTGTGAAAAATCCAGGCAAATTATGAATCCACATAAGAACTTGAAATGTTCAAGGAGAAATGACGTCTTTGCTTCTGAGCTTTGAAAAAGAGAGAGTTGTGTGCTACTCTGTTCACAGATACCAGCCTCAAAAGACAAGTGTCTGCGAATGGATGCACCACTAAACTCTAATGATAAAGATGCACATTGTATGTCACAGTTACAGCTTTTCTAAATAAAGAGATCAGTTTAAGGAGAGCTGTGACTCTTCTAGGTGGGCTGATGATTCATGGTTCTGTGCAGTTACATTCTTTCACTTGTTCCTATTTCAGGACCACCAGGACAAACTGGCTACCCTGGACCCCAGGGTGCCTATTTAGGTCCCCAGGGTGGCTACCCTGGGCCCTACGGTGCTTATCTAGGTCCTCAGTCTGGCTCCCCAGTTCCACCAGGCAGCTTTGCGGGTGCTGCCCAACCTGGGTTTCCTGTGCAGAATCAGCCAGGGTACGGTCAGCCAGGTGGACCTACGGGGGCACCATGGATGCCAGCACCAGCACCTCCCTTGAACTGCCCACCGGGACTGGAATACTTAAGTCAGGTAATGCAAAATATGTACAAATTTAACAAAGTCACAACTGGGCATCCAGTTTACTTAAGTAGAAATAATTTAAGACAGTAAAGGAAATGAGAAGACAGTATTTTCTGCTAACAGACTAATTCTTTTAGATCATTTTTACTTTTTAAGCAAAATACAAATGTATACGGTAATTATGTTTCATATGATCGTGACTAAAACCTGTGTTAATAACAAAAAGCAAGTATTTATTAAGGACCATTTTCCTGTGTCTGTTGTGAGCATAATGCATGTATTATCTCACTTAATCCTTATCCAAAAAAAACAATGATGTATTCATACTATATCATCTTTTTTTCAAAAGCAGAAACTAGAGTCAGGGAAAGTTACCTACCTTGGTCAGGATCATTAACCTGAGACAATAAGAGTAGCTTTTTAATCTGGACCTTTGTACTGAACTCAGTACCCATTTATCCCGACACTGAATCATTTCTTGGGTGCTGGAAAAAAACTTCGAATAAAATTTATTCCTTTTAATAGTGGAAACTACACAAAGTGTTGCTATATTGCAGATAATGTGACTCACTTTTTTATAACCAGTAAAACTTTATGATGGTTTTGTTCCTTTGAAGATCTAGTTTTATAAATACAACCATAAAAGAAAGGAGAAAAAAGACCAGTATTTTGCTCTACTGTGGAATAATGAATTTTGACTTTTGATGTTTAATATTTATTTGGTGTGAAAAGTCAGAGAGGTAAAATAGGAGCGTGACGTTCTGTAAACAAAAGGTCTTACGGTATCTAATGAGCATTCAATAAATGAGGTGTGTCTCACGCAGTTTACTAACATTTTCCACAATGCACTCAAGCAAGATATGTCTTAAGAATTTTAGTCATAAGCTCATTCTTCAAGAAATACTCTGAAGTGCACATTTTCAAGATCAAGGTCACATAAAAGACTTAGAGGAAATTATCACGTATATACAACTGTCAATGCCAAGTAAAATTGAAACTTTTATAGGATAGAAATTGGTTTAATTTGAATCCAAAATGTTATGAACATTTCTTGAGCCTCTTCTTGAGAAAGAACATTGTTACAGGAATTCCAGTGTAAGTCGGTTTTATTTGACATAAATAAAACATTAAGTGAAAAAGTTCAACAAATATTTTACCTCTTAAAAACATTAAAGTTAGTTTTATAATATCCTGTATTTAAATATTAATAACATTAATATTGATCATTATAAGTGCTTAATTTTTCTTTCTTTTTTTGTCATAGATAGATCAGATTCTGGTTCACCAGCAAATTGAACTTCTGGAAGGTGTGTATTCACTATATTGATCATATGTGTAGATTGAGAAGAGGTGTATGCAAACAAAGGCATGTCAGTCACCACAAGTAACTCATTTGCTACTCTGTAGGTTCAACAGGTTACTTACAAATATTTCTCTTCACAAGAATAATGTAACTACTGTGGGCAATGTAGTTTTGAAAATTGAGAATCAATTGCTACAACACTTATTTTACTGAGCATCTTTTTTCATGATACAGACATTAGATTAGAAGAAAGATAATAAAAACTTACTTTTGCTTTCCTCACACTCTACAAATCAAGTTATTCTATTCTGCACTTGATTCTTACACTTTTGCTGTGGGTTTTTCATCTGTCATCACCTTGGAAATAGCACAGAACTGCATGCAGGAGTTCAGCCACATTAGATTTCTAATGAGATTTATCTTTCTTAATTTGGATGGAATGTTGTGGAGAGTGATTGTTAGTGCTCACAGCATCCCCGGGAACCTCAAGTAGCATTACAGGATCCTGACCAGCAGACTGGGGACTTCGTTCCTACACAAGCACTGCTGCTCCTCCCTGTGGGCCTAATGTGACCAGGTGTCTCCCTGGGGTCAGTGCTTATCAGGTGCAAGAACAGATTTAGGCACCAGTGGATGCTTCAGGAAGCTGCTGAAGAGTGAGACGTAGGTAGACTTTTGAGACACAGTGTTTTCCTTTGTGAAATAAGTGTGTAGTGAAAACTCTGCTGGATTGTAAACTGTTTGCATCTTTGCCTGCTTGCAAAAATCTTTTCTACTGATACAAATTCGAACGTGAATTCTAATAAATGTAGAAATTATATTTTATTAAATAATACAGTGGCTCCCTATTATATTTAAATGTTCTATAATGCAAATTGTTGGATATATATAGTGTTCTTGATTTTGTTCTGTGTCCCTAAACTAACATTTTTCTGGACTGGAGCTTCTTGTATGATTATTTGCTTTCTATATTTTTTTAATGTAGTTTATTCTGTGGTAGGTGCTACTTATTTCATAAAATCCAAATAAGGGACCAGAAATTTAGCTCAGTGGTTTCAGCATCTGCCTTGCAAGCACGTGGTCCTGAGTTTGATCCTGGGTAACCACATACCACAGTGCTGAACTACAAAGCGAGACCCTGTCTCAAAATAAAAAAATAAAAAATTTTTAAAAAGATTTTAAAAATCCAGATAGTCGTCATATATTATGTAACATAGCATGTATCTCTTTGTAGATTTAGAGATATTTATAAATACATGAAATTACAAATAACCTGTAAAATATATAATAATCATGAAACATTGGTAATTTTCAGATTTACTTCTATTTAATTTTGAAGTTTTTTTTTAAGAAAAGATGTCCGACATGTCTTTTTCCCCACATTGAAATTACTACTTTTTTTTTTTTTTTGAGACAGGGTCTCGCTTTGTAGTTCAGGCTGGCCCTGAGCTCACTATGTAGCCCAGGCAAGCCTCGAACTCAGCAATCCTCCTGTCTCTGCCTTCCGGGTGCTAGGATTACAGGTGTGAGCTACCACGCCCAGCTAAATTACTTTTTAATCTGATGAGCAGTGTAAGCAAAATGAAGAACACTCAGGTTTTGCACTGTCTGTGCCATAGCAGGCACTGAGGCTTTTTCAGTTCAAAGTTTCATGAGACTCTTTTGTTTTTTTCATCTTTTCAGGTAATCTGAAACATTTTCTTTAAAATTAAAGTGGAAATTTTCTGAAACTGTGCTGCTTAATAAAACAGGCTCGATGGAAATTAATATACTCTCCATACCAGTTTAATTTTTTTTTTCCCCCTCATCAGACTCTTAACTGTGAGAAGTGCTAGGGTCCGGAGTCACCCTTGCTGTCTGCAGAGAGTCTATCTAAATCCTCCCGAAAATACTGAAGGGAATTCATGTGGATAACACTCCTGAAAGATAATTAAACCATATTAAAAATCCTCCCACTCCCATCGGAGGGTGTAGAGCATCCATATATTTCTTTTAAACATTCTCTGATGCCAGTGTCTGGACCTATGCACAAGCAGAAGCATTAATTGCTCTTTTTTGCCTCTAAGAACGGAGACTTTGCAAGGTGTCTGTTCCTACGGAAAGCCATTGTTGGATATCATATGTGCATCAGCACTTAACATCCCTGCATTCTTTTCACGAAGAGATGAGCCCCTAGAAGGTGCTGAAATTCCTCTGTGTTGTTATGGTCTGTGTGGCTATGAGTTAAAGCCATAATTACCAAATGTTTGTTCCCACCTTGACTAACAACACCACGTCCTACTTCCACCCCGCAAGGAGCTAAAAACAAGAGTTCCTCGGACACAGTGTGATGGTCTCATTACCCCTCCATCTTCATTGCCTTCCTTTCACATATAGACACTGCAAGTAAATCCTCATCGCCTTTCAAACGTGGTGCAAAAAATAAGACCAAGGGGAATTTCTAAAATCTCTCAAGGCAATTCATTTAATGCAATATTGCTACTCCCATGAGCCCTTAATAACCTGAAAACTGTACCAGAAAAGTGGACATTTTATCAATACACCTGGCACCACTCTGTCCACCCCACCACTATTCCAGTCCTGTGCAGAAAAGTTCCCCTTTGCAGCAGTCTGTGGAATTAAGAGACACAACTTGTTTTTTTGTTGTTGGGTTGTTTTTTGGGTTTTTTTTTGAGACAGGGTCTTGCTTTGTAGTTCAGGCTGGCCCTCAGCTCACTATGTAGCCCAGGTAAACCTTGAACTCAGCAATCCTCCTGTCTCTGCCTCCTGAGTGCTGGGATTACAGGCGTGAGCCACTACACCCGGCAAAACACAATTTGTTTTTACCAGAATAGCCTGTCCTTATTTCCTTGTGGCTTTTTTCCTGAGGCTTGATTACATCCCCAAAAAGCCTGTTTCCCTCTTTCTTGCAATGTCTGGAATACCATCCCAACCTGGTGCAGCTAGATGTTACAGTGCTGTAGGAGAGATGCACTGTTCTTAACAAAATGGAACGAAATGGTAATGACAGAGCCTCTTTCTGTTTTTAGTCTTAATAGGGTTTGAAACTAACAATAAATATGAAATCAAGAACAGCCTTGGACAGAGGATTTACTTTGCGGTGGAAGATAATGACTGCTGCACCCGAAATTGCTGTGGAGCGTCGAGGCCTTTTAACTTGAAGATTCTTGATAATTTGGGCCGAGAAGTTGTAACCATGGAGAGACCGCTGAGGTGTAGCAGCTGTTGTTTCCCCTGCTGCCTTCAAGAGGTCAGTGTACAGCTACCAGGGCAGTTTGTGAAGTACTTCACGAAGAAGTTTCACTCTTTTGTTCAGTATGAGCATCATAATTGTCATTGTATTTACTTATGTTCTTTTGCTGTTGCAGATAGAAATCCAAGCTCCTCCGGGTGTCCCAATTGGCTATGTTACTCAGAAGTGGCATCCCTGTCTGCCGAAGTTTACTGTTCAAAATGAGAGGAGAGAGGATGTACTAAAAATTACTGGCCCATGTATTGTGTGCAGTTGTTGTTCAGATATTGATTTTGAGGTAAGAAATACAATAATGTTTATAAGATTCACTTATTGTCCAAAAAGTACATTTTATAGGGTACTATAAATGTACTAAGTATTTTTCTTTGATATCTCGGAGAGATAATGTTGTCAGGTAGTTAGCTTCAAACAGTTTTGTGGTCATTAAGCTGATTAAAGTTCAGTGCCGATTATGCTAACTGATATATAGCCACAGATGAAAAATACCCAAAATATCTAGAACTTAAAAATCATGGCTTATAATGACACAATGTATTATCAGTTCACAAGAGTCTGAAGCAGGATCACAAGTACAAGACTGTCCTGGGCCTACAAACAAGTCTATCTAAAAAAATAATAATTATTAAAAAAAAAACAGTGTAGAATGCTGGCCTCATCATCTAAATCTGACAGCCTCATGGGTCCTTCCTTAACCTGCCTTATAAGCTGTGGTCTAGACAGTGTTTAAAAGGGCCAGTTGCATTAGTTCACACACAGAAAATTACACAAAAATAGTTTTAGAAAGGTTAATACAAAGGTACTTTCTTTTCCACAAGTTCACTTTTCATAGCTTCCATTTACTGTATTCAGCTGTGTCTTAAATATAGTAAATGGACTTCTCCAGCACAAAAGAGATTATAAGTTTAATTTGTATGCCATTCGGAGTGATATGCTGGAATCTTGTCACTGTATAAAATACCCGCTCATGCAGTCAGTCACTTAGTAGCATCCGTAGTAGTAGTCAGTGGCCAGTTGGGACTGTTTTGGCTTCTTACTGCTAGTGTTCAAGTGGTGTACATATAGCAAACTTAACCCCATGTTGCCTTGCCTAATCTTTACCTTGTCACACAGGCCACAGGTGTATCATCTCACATCATCTGAAAATGGATGTGTATAGTATAATAAGATATTTTGGGACAGGGAAGTGACTCCACATTCCTGTAGCTTTTATGATAGTGTATCACTATATTTTTTCTATTTAATGGTTATTGTTGCTGATCTCTTCCTGTCCTTAATTTATAGATTATACCCTAACATAGGCTACATATAGAGAAAACAGTATAGAATTAAGTGGTGTCATTGGCCTCAACCCACCCCCAGAATCCCCATAGACAAGAGGGACTACTGTTTAATATATAATGCCCAAATAAGCTTCTCTGTCATTTCTATTTGCTCCTTGTATTAAAGTTCATAAGAAACTACAATATATCTGTGTATTTACAAAATGAGATAATTTTATTACAGTGGATGACAAACCGTGGCATGCTTACTGTTTTTCTTTTAACAACAGGCATACTGCAGTGAGCTGTAAGCCTACATATCCAAAAGATTTGTGCTTTGCTCTTTTTGTAGTCCATATGTCTCACATATGTGAACAATACTGTGTCAATGTGGTTGAATAAAAATTAAATATATTTAAATTTGTTATCTTTCCACTCCAGCTTTGTAACCGTTTGTATTATCTTAAGTAGTAGATACTATGGGTATCACCGCTCTGGCACATGAATGTGTGTGTGTGTGTGTGTGTGTGTGTGTGTGTGTTGTGTGGCAGAAGCCTAGTGAATATTTCAATAGTAGAATAAGCCGCCTTCCCCAGGGAAAGGATGGAGATCCACAGTATATCCAGTATTGCCACAGTCAAATTCCGATGTCTCTTTAAGGTTCTATGCATAGGGTAGGTGGGAAGTCACAAGAGAGCTCAGTCTCAGCAGTAAGGATTCTTTTGTGGATCTTGCCCTTGCTTTAGTGCTGGATGGACTGCAGCCCTTAGCAACCCCTAAGGCAGGTGCTTGGGTGGATTGTTTACCTTACTCAAGGGCTGCAAGGTAGAGTGAGATGTGAAAAGAAGACTTGCTTAGTCTCCTCCAACTTTGGCTGATATGGATAGTCTGGGGCAGCCATTCTGTGGGGTTTATGATGGAATGGTTGACATCTTGAAACAGAAAATAATAAGGTGAGTGTCTGTTAGTAGGCACAACTGAAAATTATACATAACTGAAAATTCATGAAAAGTACAAAATTTAGGTAAATTCTGGACATATTTTTAAAACAAAGCATCTCTAATTTCAACGTGTGGAAATTACTAATGGTATTATATTATTTTTCCCATTACTGAGGAGGCACTGTACCACTGAAGGTTCGCTCCAGCCCTTAATATCAAAATTTCAATTCACAAATTTAATAATTTAGTACCAATAAGGAATAAATAATATACTAAAAAAGGAATTCTTAGACTCATCTCATAATTTTAAATATTAACATGAAGTGAAATATTGAGTAACGTAATCATCATAACAGAGATATCAGTTCAGACGCACAGCCTGGACTGCTTTGGGACATCAGCTTCATGTGGGCATTACTATCTCCAACTAAATTCCTGGAAGAAAAACCACTGCTTTACCATCTAGAAGGGGCTAAAAATCCACTTGCCTCTCTCCTGCTTTCTTAGGAGAATCATATCACAGTGACAACTATCATTCATGTGGTGAAAATTCCAACTTCTCACTCCTTGACCAAGATCTTTTTTTAAAAAAAAGTTTGAATCTTTATTGATGTGTTATGTATAGGCATCCCGATTATGTTCAACATTGAGAACTTGTACCAGTATATGACATGACTTAATTCTCATTTTTCCCCTTCCCCTACCCACCCTCTAACCCCATACCCCTATATGCACAAGCTTTGTTTCCTGTTTTTAACCATCAAGTTTTCCTTTCCCCTCATTACTTACCCCTAAACCCCATTTCCCTTTCAATATTTACTATTTCACAATATCTACCACTGAGCTAACCCTCCGGCCCTATAATGCATTCTAGAACTCATTTACATCTTAAGTTTCTCATGCCAGAGAAAAGATACAATATTTACACATCTGTGACCTATTTATTTCATTTATGTATCAGTAGATGAGTGAGTTCATGATAGAGCTGGCTAGTTGTTACCTGCATTTTTCACTTCAAAAACTATTTCAGAATTTTAAAATAAATTGTAAAGTTTTCCTGTATTTCAGAATTTTTAAGATCACATCTGTCTACCCAAATGAAATGGGTCAACAGTTTTCAATTTCCCTATATTTATTTAATAGATTGACCTGAAGGAAAGGTTTTCATAGCATTACTGGCATATGTGGTACCTTGTGCACATTCAGAAAGGTCTTACCATGTCCTCATGTAACACAATCCCAAGGTCTGTAGCTTAGTGACTATCAGATATATTCTGCTCCTGCCTGCCCACTTGTGTAGTGGTTTTTATATGGGTATAATCTGTCCTGCTCTTTATATGGCCTTGCTTTTTTCTTGGTGGGACTACAAAATCCAAAGCTTTTAAGCTTTTAATTTGGAACTTTTGTTCATATATTTTTTTCATTGTATTTTTCATACTTCAATAAATGTCGTCTTATCTCAACCTTTGACCAAAGGGTGCCCCCTCAAGTTGCTTATTAATTACTTCCTTCCCTTAAAACTGACAATTTTCTAGGCTGTTCATGTTTCCTGTTTCCTTTCACTGCATGGGTAAACCTGTAGCCTGTGTAAATTATACCCCTTTAAACAAAAACCTGTCTACCTCTTCTTACATTTTGCTTTGAATCAGTTCAAGTAATTTATCACTCTGTAAATAGAAAACGTTAAATATTTCAGAAAAACTAATACTTATCATGTGTATAAGGAAGCAGTTTTGAATCTATTTATGTACATGTACTGAGAGAGGATTATTGGTCATTGATACATATGGGCATAATTGAATACAATGTTTATTTTACCTCAACCTTGAAAGTACCTGCGTTGTAAGTTCTCAAACCTTTGTGATTATTTTTTGCAATATAGATTACATCTCTTGATGAAAAATCCGTGGTTGGCAAGATTTCCAAACAGTGGTCTGGGATTGTAAGAGAGGCATTCACAGATGCCGACAACTTCGGGATCCAGTTTCCTTTAGACCTTGATGTGAAAATGAAAACTGTGATGATTGGTGCATGTTTCCTCATTGTAAGTCCGTTCTTACTTATCTTGGCTGTATATTGTTTCTATCTTATCCCGAAATGATTCGATAAAGCATGTTTTGTGAAATTAGCTTCTTAAATAATCTAGAAATACTCCGTTTTGATCCTAATTCTGAAATTCCATTTCATTGACACCAGATGCACTGGTGGTCGGTTTCTGTCAGAAGAGTATGCATTTTGATGAGAAAAATACTTCATGTGTTACTCCTGTTCTGCAGTATTTATTTTAAAACATAGAATGTGAAATATCACACATTTCCTCCTGTGAAGAATGTAGAAAGTGTAGGGGGGAGGTATGGGTGGTAGAGAGAGATAACAAAACAGAAAGAAAATGTACAGAAAAGAAAGGAAATAGGAGAGGAAGGAGGAAAGGGGCCAGAGATAATGAAACAGAAAATGACCCAAGAACGTTTTATGTTTGTCCCAATATACCAAAATGAAACCTACAAGATTTTATAATGGAGATGCACTACTAGGAAAAAATAAAACCCTGAGCACCAAGCTATACCCCAGTTCAACTAAGCCAATAATTAACTCAATTGGAAATTTGTAGGTCACCCAAGCTGGTGACAATGTTCAGCACCATTTGAGAAGCACAGGACCAGCAATCACCTTTGATGACAGCTGCACAATAGAAATCCCTGTGTAACTTCTCATATTTTCCCTGTCTGCTTTGAGTTCCAGTAATCACAACAGTTGGGACCCCACCTTAAATCTGTGCAGAAATCATAGATGATTGCCTACATCATGTAGCCATGGTCTGAAACGCTAGAGAAATATGTGAAAAACTGATTTGTATATATAGTCAGAAAAAGTGGGAGCACAGGGGAAATAACCACCCACCTAGTTCTTTCATGAAAGGGCAAAGAAAATAAAAAGACAAAGATATAATGGACTGGTAACCTTGAGTAATACCACAGTTTGTATGTCATCATTATATACCAGTCAAACAAAGGTATTTACAAGGATATTTATGAGCCATTCAGAGAAGTTTGAGCATCGGCTATTTGATGTTATAAAGGAATGATTAATGATGTAATGATCATATTACATAAAAACAAGAGAATCTGTATTTATTGGAGACATGTACTGAAGTGTTTCATTATACAGTGATTTCGTCTTAAGGGTTTACTTTTAAATACTGAGAGTGAGGACAGCAAGATCCAGTGGATGGAATGACAGATGAAGTAAGGTTGGTTACTAGTAATAGTAACTAAGGCTGTATGAAGAGAAGCTGTTTTTTTTAAGCTGTTGCTCTAAACTGACATACGCTTAATGTTGTGTATGATAAAGTTTAAATGTACCCAGAATTGTTTGTAGAAATTGGACCTTCAGTAAGTATTGTTTATACCTGAAGAGTAAATTTAACCCTAAACTTTAGGAAACTGTCTAAGCAAAATCCAGGTGAATGAAAGCTAGTGATTGTTTAAGGGAAGAAATCCATCTGGAATGTATAGGTTGTGGAAAATCAAAGTAAGGAAAGGAGCTATGTTTGTGGTCTTTTTTTTTTATAAATTGAATTATTGGTACAATTTATATACATATCAAAATCATGTATAACACTGGGGAATTTATACCAGTATATGACACAAGTTAATTCTCATTTTTACCCATATCCCTACCCACCCACCCCTCCTCACCCCCTTTATACATGCTCTTTTATTTTCTTTCTGTATCATATTTATTCCTTCCCCTCATCACATTCTGTGGTCTTTTTTGAAGAACCTTTAAAGATACAGTTAGAAGAGAAATATATAAATAAATATAATTATATAAAATAAGTACAATTAGAGGCAAAAGTAGGTTCTGAGATATTACTACACAGTAGAGTAACTGTACCTACTGATAATGTAGTGTGTATTACTAAAAAGCCAGAAAAAAATGATTTTATGTATTTACCAACGTATATAAACAAGCTTTCATTTCAGATACTTGTTCATCATTATAACCTGATTAATCAATGTTGTAATCTGAACAAATATTTATCTTTACAATAAAGAAATGATAACTATTTGAGGTGATAAGTTTGAGCTGACTCAAACATTGTACAATGTGTACAGATATCAGAATTTCACATGGCCACAAATAAATGCATACAATTTTTATGTGTCAACGATGTTGAAATATTTATATTTTTTATTGGCACATTTAAACTCATTGAAAATTATTTAATTGATTGAATTAAAGCTAAATAAATTAAGTGTAAATCCAGATTTTAGTAAACTAAATCCCGCGAGAATGTGGAAAATGGAGAAAGGCTAACCTGGAATAGTATAAGGCAAATGATTGACAAAAACCATTGTTACTACTGTTGAAGAGACTTAATAATACAATAAATGTAAAAGACATAAAATCCATAGGATTTTCCTTGAGCAAAGGCAGGGTCTAGCTGTACAGTGATCGTGTGAAACACTTGAGGATACAGTGGATAGTTTGTTAAAGAATGGATAATCCTGAACCAAATAACTCTCTCTGGCTGTCATTATCCTGAAAAATAACCTGAAGTTGGACATGGAATTCCTATCACTGGAGAAGTTGTATGGCTAGAGAAGGACCACAAAAAGTTAAGAAAAAGATTGAGAGGACAGACTTCAGGGTACATCAAAAAGTGTTATTAAAGAAATTTCCAGGTGATAAAGTTCATACAAGTTTAGAATAATAGAATTTAATGAAAAGATGAAACAGAGTTTAAGTGGATATAAACTGTTCCCAGGTTCCTATATTTCGGTTGTATGTGTAACAGGTGTGCTGCTGTGTGTCATCTGTCCCCTTAGCTTTGTGCATCTGAGAATTGTTCTCTGTTTTATTGTTAAAACTATCTCTGTACTTTTGTTTTTATCTAGGACTTCATGTTTTTTGAAAGCACTGAAAACCAGAAACAAAGATCAGGAGTGTGGTAGTGGCTTCGTGAAATTGTCCTTGAAGAATCTGAAATGTGAACACTGAGTGAGCCTCTTCAAAACTAAACGAGTTTTTCTGTGTTGGTATCACCGTGACCTGTAGGATTTAGGGTGTGATGCTTGTAGGTCCAGTTACATGATTTCACTTTCAAATTGCAATCTCTTTTCTATGTCTCTGTCATATAAATATTATGTATTTGTATATTTTAAAATACTGTGAATCTGGGATAAAGGGTATAAGAGATTTTACATTTAGAAATGAAAACTTTAGGGCCGGAGGGTTAGCTCAGTGGTTCCGGCGCCTGCCTC
>PVIC010048232.1:0-13588 GCA_004025085.1 Thryonomys swinderianus | reverse complement strand
CTCTGGCTCAGGAGAGGCACATTTGCAACCTTCCACCAGCTTGGAGACCAGAAGTGTGTAAAGTCACACTGAGAAGTCTCTAACAATGCTGACAGAGGCCACCAGGAAAGTCTCTCTTCCCTAGTTTCCACTGCATGGTCTCCTCCCAGGCCTGTGTCAGAAAGGATTCTTAAACTTCCTTCTACCTCCTTGTGTCTAGGGAACAGCACTCTTGTATTTTTGCCTCTGAGGGGAATTTGGACTGTTATCTGTGAAATTCTCAGTCTGCCTTCCTGTAGGTTTTTGCTAAGACAATGGAATTTCCCCTCAAAAAAGGAAAGCAGGGCCAGGGATTTCGCTCAGTGGTTCTGGTGTCTGCCTCACAAGTGCAAGGTCACAAGTTGATCCTTGGTATCACACGCCATAATGCTGGGCATGGTGGCTCATGCCTGTAATCCCAGCATTCAGTAGGCAGAGGCAGGAGGATTGCTGTGAGTTCAAAGCTACCCTGGGCTACATAGTGAGCTCAGGGCCAGCCTGAACTACAAAGCAAGACCCTGTCTAAAAAAGGGGTGTATGTGGCTTTTAGCTCAATGGTTCCAGTTTTTGCTTCAAAAACACAAGGTCCCTTGTTCGATCCCCGGTATCCACATACAACAAAACCGGGAATGGTGACCCATGACCACACCAGTCAGTACCACATACCACAATGCTGGGCGTGATGGCTCACACCTGTAATCTCAGCATTAGGGAGGCAGAAGCAGGAGGATTGCTGCATTCGAGGCTTGCCTGGGCTACATAGTGAGTTCAGGGCCAGCCTGGACTACAAAGGGAGATCCTGTCTCAAAAAACTAAAAGAAAAAAAAAAAGAATGCAAAAGGCTGGTGAATAGGACCACATGGGTGTATGTGCACACAAGCACACACACAAACACATATGCAAGTACAAAGAACTGAGAAATTAGAATGCATTATTCCTTCTACTCCATTGCCTCCCTCCAAAAGAAAAGTATTCTGGCTGAAGAACAGTCTTAGGATCTCTTTGATTCCTCTCTTCCATCTCCAATGTAAAGGCTCATACCATATTCCAACGATATGAATCTTCCTCATACTGCTCAAGAAATCTCAGGTAAGGGCCAAGGATTTAACATTCAGTGGTTCCAGTGTCTAACTGGCAAGCACAAAGTCCTGAGCTCAATTCCTGGTAACTACATACCACAATGCCAGGTGTGGTGGCTCATGCCTGTAATCCCAACACTTAGGAGGTGGAAACAGGCAGATTGCTTGAGTTCAAGGCTCAGCTGGACTATTCAGTGAGCTAAGGGCCAGCCTGAACTACAAAGTGAGACTCTGTCTCAAAAAAAAAAGAAAAGAAAAGAAATCTCAGGTAGGACCTTCATATTTGAAGAAATACATTCTGACTCTTTAGGCAGATATCAAGGGCTGCCTCATTACACGTAGGTTTCTCCCTAACATGTGGAATGCTGGTTTCTCTGTGACAAGGTGCCAGGGCTTCCAAGCTTCCATGGTAGCTACCAGGAAGAGAAAAAGTGGAAAAGTTCACAGAGTAAAGTGTCAGTATGATTTCAGGCTCCGAGGCAACTTTATGGCTCAGACATGGGTATAACAGCCATTTCACACACAGAAAATCAAAAGTAGGTTATGATGTTTCAAATTATTTTTTCAGTGGATATATCATGCCCTGACAGTACAGTCTGTTTCTACTTATTCCATAGTTCACAGCAACTTCCCCTCAAACAGTCCCTTGCCTCTAGCCTCTCACCCCTTATACCATTTTTATATGAATTTGTTAATTATGAATGACTTAACATCACTCCCGTGATGAAAAAAAGTGTTCCCAATTGCAAGTAGATTTAAGCTTTAGAGTCTCTGTAGGACATTTGGAGCTACTTTCCAATCAGTTTCCTTCCTTATCTTGGTTTTTTGTTTGTTTGTTTAGTTTTTTGAGACAGGGTCTCGCTTTGTAGTTCAGGCTGGCCCTGAGCTCACTATGTAGGCCTGACAAAGCCTCGAACTCAGTAATCCTCTTGCCTCAGCCTTCTGAGTGCTGGGATCACAGGCGTGAGCCACCACGTCCGGCACTGTGGTATGAGGTACCGGGGCTCAAACTCCGTACCTTTCTCTTGCCAGGTAGACACCAGAACCACTGAGCTAAATCTTCCGCCCCACTGCCCATGTTTCTTGACAAACCTCATCGCCACCGTCATGCAAATTCTTAAGTTCTTCGAGGATGTTGCTATAGTAAGTGCACCCTAGGATTTCTTGACTTAGATCAAATTAAATCTTTACTCTCCCACTCCTCTGTCCTCCAGAGGCCAGGGGCCAATTAAGAATGGTAGCTGAAGTGTAACAGCTAATTTGCTCCTAAATTATCAAAGGTTACAGAAACACTGCAGTCCACTTTGGCAAGCTCTGAAGGAGTCTTCTGGAAGAAAAGGAATGCCACGCCAGTGAGCTTCTCAGTGACACGGAAAGGTTTCAAGAGTGCACTATAGTCCACTCTCCTGGCTGGCCCTCTGCGAGTTGAAATCCAGGGCCGTGACTGAGAACAAGGTGCAAGAAGGAGAGAGGAAAGCAAAAGGCACGGATGGAAAGGAAGCACCAGAACTCTCCTCCAGGACTTGGGACGATAAGGGCTTTGCAGGTGGACCAGCTTCCTTTGGACATGTAGCCAAACTCGCGCCAGGCCCAGTCTGTGAAAATGAGTTCAGATTTCACAGCTTTGTAGCAATAAAGGCTGAAGTTGAGACGTTGGGTTCCAGACACCTGTTCCCACAGGTGACAGCAGCTGGGAAAGCTGTCTTTGTGACTCTGGGATCATCTCCCACAGAGGTCCCGAGATGGTTGGATTTGGAGAAGTGGGAACACCACGGCTAGATCCCTCTCTGTGGGCTCCGGGACAAGTCGAAAGATCTAACCCGAAGCAGAAAAGACTGGCCGGTGCTGTGGAACCCGGCAGGGATGGCGAGGAACTCTCTATGATTTCAGGCATCCTTTGTATCTCCTACTCCAAATCCGGAGAAAAGTCCCCTTCCGTAAATGACCAAATCGCACGATCCTCACACTGGTTTTTGTTGCCCACTAACTCTGGTTGCAGCACTTCGCCCACCTCTTCGCCCTGGCAGTGAGCGGCGGCCCGGAGCTACCCCAGCCCGGGCCCCTCGGGCGCCGGGGCCGTCGAACTCGGGCTCCTCCTCTCTGGCCTCCGCTCCCCTCCTTCTCTCCCCAGCCCAGTCCCTCCCCTAGTCTCGGCGGAGGGGGGCCGGGCTTGGCTCCGCTCGGCTCGAGCATTCCAGAGAGCGGGGCCAGCTAGAGCAACAAAGGAGCCGGGCAGTCGGCGGGGAGCGCTCTGGGCTGCGGCGCTGCGCGGAGGTGGCTGCGGGCGCGGGGGCGGAGACGGGGCCGCGATCCCGCACCCCGGCCGGCGTCCGGCCTCCACCGCGGGGCCGGGAGCTGGCTTTAATAGTGGGAGAGGGAATGGGGCCAGGGTTTCGGGGCCAAGGGGGCTCCTGGGGCTAAAGACAACTTGGATTGTCAGGCGAGGGAGTGGGGAGTCGTGCATCCCGGGCCCGGCCTGACCACCCAACATGGGCCCCAGGTCCCAAAGTTTGCAAAGTTGGGAACCGAAGGGCCGGGGCGCGCGCAGCGTCCGGGGGAAGTCGGCCCCAGACCCGCGGCGTGCACAGGTCGCCTGAGCCGCCTCCGCGGCCCCCGGGGTTTCGTCCGCGGCCGGGGGCTCCGGGGAACGGGCGGGGGCGCCCGGGCGTCTGCTGAGTTGGCGGGGTTGGCCATGGCCGCTGCCCGCTCTGCGCGGGGGCCAGAGATGCCGCTCCTGGGGCTGCTGCTGCTCGTGCTGGGGGTCCCGGGCCGGGGGGCGGCCTTGAGCGGGAACGCGACAGGGCCTGGGCCTCCAGGCGCCGGCGGGAGTCCCAGGAGGAGCGCGGCGGGGACCGGCCCTCCGCCGCTGCTGAGCCACTGCGGCCGGGCCGCCCCCTGCGAGCCGCTGCGCTACAACGTGTGCCTCGGCTCGGCGCTGCCCTACGGCGCCACCTCCACTCTGCTGGCCGGGGACTCGGACTCCCAGGAGGAAGCGCACGGCAAGCTCGTTCTCTGGTCCGGTAAGCGCGCCCGAGCCGGGCCCGGGTCGAGGGACTGTGTGGGCTGGTGGGATGGCCGCACTGTTGGGAAGGCTAGGCTGCGACTGGGCTCCGGAGAGGTGGGGGCGCACCGGGGGAGGTGGAGTACCGAGGTGGGGCGGCGTTTACGTGCCGGAGGGGACAGTTGGTGATGGGGACGGGACGACGAGGAAATTGAGGAAGCCAGTCAGTCACAAAGGGCCTGGGCAGGGGTGAGCAAGGGCGGGGGGAGGGCTGGGGGCACGTGAGGAGGGGGCTCTGAGCCACGGCAGAGGACATTTTTAAGGGAGAAGAGTTGCTCCACCTACTTTGGAAGCTGGGAACGGGAATTCAAGGATGTTCAGGCCTTAGGGAATGGGGTTTGGAGCAGAAAAGGGGAAAGATGAGGTGGAAAGGATTTAGGCGTTTAGTGGGAAAGGGTGAAAGAATTTGTGAAGCAGAGGAAACCTCCTGGTGATGAATAATTAAAAGCTAAGCAGGACTATCTGGAAATCTTGATTTGGGAGATAAGTAGTACAGAGAACTGTGATTTTTGTCTTTCTGTCAGAGTCTTTTCATCAGGAAAATGAGAACTCTGATCCACACTGAGGGGCTTAGAAGGAAGGAGATGATTCTAACAATTTTTCATGTGTTCTTTGAAAACTGGATCTTCAGGCCAGTCAGGATGTGAACACTGAAGCCTGGAATGTGGAGAGCCTGTGCATCTTCCACAGGGTTTAAACCTCAGAGCCCTCTCAGGGTGGGATCTGGGGAGGGATCATGGCAGAACCTGAAAATGCAGACTGAACCCGGCTAAGTTTTTCCTTAGTCGTGTAGAGTGAATAATCTGTCACCCAACTGGTCTAGAGGCCTGGAGGATGCTGAGAAAGGGAGCTAGTTTTGTCACCCCTAGCTTCCATGAGTATGATTCAAAAACTCTTTGAAAAAGAAAAGAAAATCAGGAGCCAGGAGCAGACCTGAGGGCCTCTTTTTTAACAAGCCTGAGGTACCCCACACCTTAGCTCAGCTCTCCATCCTGACGGGGCCAGTGTTTGCAGGAGGTCATTGTCAATTTGGCCTTTAGCATTTTCGCTTTTGCTGAATGTTGGACAAGGGTTCCTGGCTTGGTACAGATGCAGGAGGAGGAACTTGGAGGCTGGATCCATGAGGCAAAGCTACATCCTATCGAGCAATCAGGTTCTAAAGTCAGCTCATAAGACAGAAGCCATGTGTAACCAACAGTAGCTTTGGAAAATCCATATGTTACTATAATGCAGTGACGGCGAAACTTGTAGAGACTGAGTGCCCAAATTGCAACCCCAAACCCATTTATTTATTGCAAAGTGCCAACACTGCAATTAAACCTGAAGACTGAGGTTTTAGTTTAGAACAAACAACTGTTCTCCAGTGCTCAGCTGCTAGGGAAACTTTGCTTGTGTGCAGACAGAGAGGACTCTGAGTGCCCACTGCAGCAAACATGCCATAAGTTCACCACCACTGCTATATAGTTACCACCTCTTTCCAATCCTTACTCCTGTGAGTACTTGCTGAGCTACCAGAAATGGTTTTGGCAGGAAGGTGCATACTTGGAGCTCTCTGTAGGTTGTGTAGGTTTAAACCCTGCAAGATGACAGGGCAGGGTCCTGCAGAATTGTGAGCACTGATCCCAGGACTACAGGTGCCAAGTCATGTAGAGCTTACATTATAGTGACATATGGACTTTTGAGAGCTAGTGCTGGTTACACATGTCTTCTGACTTTGTGCTGTCTTTGTTCTGTCTTCGTGCATCCCTACAGGATGAGCTCTGTGTCATGAATACCATCCTCCAAGTTCATCCTGTAGCACTTTGAGCTCTTCTTTTTGCTGTCCACTGCCTATCTTCTTAGTCCTATCCCCTGTGTGTTTGGTCACATACTTTCTGCTCTGTCTTGCTGCTTGGTATTCTGTGAAGTGTTGGTGTGAGCCGGGTCCATAGGTGGGAAGAGTGACACAAGCCACTTCACTCTTCAGAAGAGTGACACAAGCCAGGTCTTCAGTCGAAAACCCGAAACTATTGGCTTGTTATTCCCTGAGTTGGGGGTTTTGATTTGGTGTTTGTCATGGTCACTGTCACTCAGCTCTTGAAGGTGGTTGTGTTTTTGAAGGATGAAGGTGACTAAGTTAGCTTCATCTGTAAACTTTCAAGGGTAGAGACTTGGTTTTCATTTTTCTCCCCCAGATCCTCAGAGTGCTGAGTGTACAGCCAACTCACACCTTCAGTTAGGTATTGAGTACTTCTGAGTGTAATGTCTTTGGACAAGTCTGGGACATAGAAAGATAAGAATACAAATATGATTCCTTCACTGTCAAGAGGAAATCAGGCAAGCAGATTTAGCAAAAGCTGTGGGAAGTATTGTGACATTGTAGGTGCTGCAGGAACACAAAGGGTTTTGGAGTGCACGAGAAAATCTCCAGAGCAACTGACATTTAACCCATATCTTGACAAATAGGCAGCAATTAATTGCCAAAGGAAAGCTTGGCAGGGAGGAATAAAAAGAGCAAATAAATAGCACATACAAAAGCTTAGAGGTAAAAGAGGTTGATAGTTCAGAAATACAGTGAACCATACATGACAATGCATGCCTATAAGCCCAGCCTTCTGGGAGGCCGAGGTAGCAAGATCATGAGTTCAAGCTTACACTTGATTTGTCTCAAACTAAATTTTAAAAAAGAGAGAAAAAAGTCTGGGTTGTGCTCACTGTGAAGACCCTGGATTCAATCTCCAGTACCACCAAATAAATAAATAAAATTTAAAATAGAAGAAATACAATAATTGTAGTAGAGCTGAATCAAATCATGTTAAGGGTACAATTATAACAGATAAGTGAATTATAAAGGAATTCATACCCCATATTACATTACCAGAAGATGATAAGAAGCCATTGAAGGCTGTTAAGCAAAGGAAAGATGTAATTACATTTGCATTTTTGAAAGATGTCTTTGGATGTGGTATGATGAAACTACCAGTGTGGGGAAAGCCTTTAGCCTGCTTGCTTGATCCAGGCATAATGGAAGTGATCCAGGTGGTAGATCGTGGTAGTCAGGACTGGGGTAACAGGAGGGAGGGTTAGAAAGATCTACCTTCAGAGGTAGAACCAACAGGACTGATGTATTGGAAGGGGAGCATGAATGAGCGGGAAGACCCAGGCTTAAGGCTTGAATGAAAGATGGAATCATTCCTGTGAACTAGGACAGAGAACACTACTGGAGGAGTAGGTTGAGGAAGAAAGCATAGCTTCAGTTTGAATTTGAGGCACTCATTAGATATCTACAAGGAAATTCTCAGCAGGTCTGAAAATAAGAGTTGCTGAAGAGAGGTGGCCACTTGTTCTTCCTTGGCCCGAGTTGCTGAGGCTTTGGAAGGATGCCAAGAGTGAGGAAGTTTATAACTCAGGTTGGTCCAATCTTTAGATCTATATAGAACTCAGGTCTCTCTTACGGTTTTCATTTCTCTGGGCTTAGGGTTCTTCAGTCACTTAGCATCTCTCCCCATTACAGCTGGAAATGCCTCCTCCCAAGCATTCCAGGCTGACCAGACAAACATAATATCCAGGCCATGGTGTACCTTAGGCCAAATCTGGTTTAGTAAATAGGATGAGAAAGCAAGACAGGCCGCAACTGGCAAGGGAATAGGTCCCTGAGAGCCAGCACGTAACCTCTGGGACCACTGTGTGTGCGCATGTGTGGATGTGTGCATGGGACACAGCCAGCAAGAAAGGTGGGAAAGCTAGGAGGGATTTCTCATTTGCTTCTCAGACCTCCGGTTCAGAGGTGAGAGGAAGGATATTGTTGGTGATGGTGGGTAACTTGCAGGGACAGAGTAGGAAGAATTTCCTTAGAGCTGTTCTCAAACCTGGCAGATGATCAGGATCAGTTTAAAAATACAGAAAACACCCATTGACCCAACTTTTCCTTTGTAATTATGAAATATACCAGGTATTCAGAAAAGTGATAAAATACACAGATACTGAATAACAAATAATTACAAAATGACCCCTGGGTCAAAAATGTATCCAGTCATCTCTTTCTCCACTTTCTCTAGAGGCAGCCGCCATCCTGAGGTTTTTACTCATCATTTCCATTTTTTTTCCTATATCATTTTGGCATCTATGTTTGGGATGTCTAAGCAATATATTTTTTGAAAATACTATATTTTGGTTTTGTGAGTTTATATTATGTTCATTTAATACAAAAAGAATCACCTGCATGTATTCTTTTGTATCTAGCTTTTTTTTTTTACCTTACTGTAGTTGGTAAAATTCATCCATGCTATTGCTGCTCTTTTGCATTACTAAATAGTATTCCATTGTGTGCATGCATCATAATTCATTGTTTATTCATTCTGTGACTGTTAAATCTTTAACATGTTGTCAGGTTTTTCCCACTGTGAATAACATTGCTGTGAATGTTCTTTTGTGCCTATTGTCAGGTAACTGGCACAAGTGTATTTTTAATTTAAAAGTTTTATTTTATTATACACACATATATACATAATATATATATATATTTTTTTTTTTTCCAGTACCAGGGATAGAACTCAAACCTTGCGTTTACAACACAGGCAGTGGCACCACTGAGCTAAATCTTCAGTCCCAATTTTATTTTCACTAGTACTTGTTTGCAATCCATAATGATTGCATTCATCATGGGGTATTGGTATATGTGCATAATACATCTCAGTTCTCTTTACATCTTCTTCCCCTCCCTCCCTTTCTTCCCTATCCATCTCCTGATCCCCTTGCCATTTGCAAAAGATCTGTCTCCCTGTTTCCTACTAGCTGTCTTTTATTTTGTTTTTTAATTTAATTATACTTTGAGTTTCTTTTTCTTTTTTTCTCTTTCTCTCCCTCTCTTTTTTTTTTTTTTTTTTGAGACAGGGTCTCGCTTTGTAGTTCAGGCTGGCCCCTGAGCTCACTATGTAGCCCAGGCAAGCTCCAAATTCAGCAATCCTCCTGCCTATGCCTCCCGAGTGCTGGGATTACAAGCATGAGCCACCACCCCCAGCACTGTGGTATATGGTACTGATTGGTGGTGGGTGTGAGCCACCATGCCTGGTACTGTTGTATGTGATTACTGGGATCAAACTCAGGACTTTGCACTTGCTAGGCAGGCACTGGAACCACTGAGCTAAATCTCTGACCCTACTTTGGGTTTTTTATATAAGAGAAAGCATGTGATATTTAAGGTTGTGTGTCTGATTTACTTCACTTAACAGAATGGAGGAAAAATAACAGTCTCTAGGTGCATACATTTTTCTACAAATGACTCAAATGTATCCTTCTTTAGAGCAGAGTAGTACTTCATTGTGTATAAATACCACTTTTTAAAAATTGAATTCTTTATGGGTACTTTTTTTTTTTTTGAGACCAGGTCTCGCTGTCTCAAATTGAATTGAACTCAGGACCTTGCACTTGCAAGGCAGGCACCAGAACCACTGAGCTAAATCTCTGGCCCTATTGGTACATTTTATATACACATCATGATCACACTAAACATTGGGAATTTGTACCAGTATATAACATGAGTTAATTCTCAATTTTTCCCATTCCCCCACACCCCCCCATATATATACATATATATATATATGTGTATATATATATGCTTTCTTTCTTTTTTTGAACTCATATTTTTTCTTTCTTGTCATTACTTACTCCTACCCTTTTCCCTTTGAATATTATTTACTTCACAATATCTATCATGCATTCTAGAACTCATTTACATTTTCAATTTCTCATACCATAGAAAAGATACAATATTTATACTTGTGTGACCTATTTGTTTCACTTGTGAATGTGTCCTCAAGGTATGTCCATTTGAGTCTAAGTGACTCAAACTTATCATTCTTTATGGCAGAGTAATTCTCCATTTTATTAAAAAACCACATCTTCTTTATCCAGTCTCCAGCTGATGGGCATTTGGGTTGTTTCCAAGATTTAGCTATCACAAACTGAGCTGCTAGGAACATGGGGTGCACATATGTAGCTATGATATGATTCTTTTCTTTTGTGTATCATCCTAGCAGGGGAATAGTAGGGTCAAATAGCAACTCTAATCCTAGTTTTTTGAAGAATCTCCACACTGATCTCCACAATGGTTATACCAGTCTACAATCCCACCAACAGTGGAGAAGGGTTCCTTTCTCCCCACAGCCACGTCATCATTTATTGCTGGTTAATTTCACAATAGCAGCCATTCCTTATGGAGTGAGATGAAATCTGAGTGAAGTTTTCATCTGCATCTCTCAAATGACCAGTGATCTTGAGCATTTCTTCATATATTTCTTGGCTGCTTTTACTTCTTCCTCTGAAAAATGTCTGCTCATTTCAGATGCCCATTTTTTAATTGAGTCTTTAAATTAGGGGGCTGATTTTTTTAAAGCTCTGTATTATTCTAGATAGTAGCCCTTTGTCTGAGAAACAGCTAGTAAGGATTTTTTCCCATATTGTTGGTTGTCTTTTAGCTCTGCCGGTGGTTTCTTTTGCTGTGCAGAAGCTTTTTAATGGGATGAGATCCCATTTGTTGACTCCTTCTGCTAGTTCTCATGCTATATAGGTTTTGTTCATAAAGTCTTTACCTAAGCAGTATCACTTTTTCTTTATCCATTCATTTGTTGATGGACAAATATATGGCACTATATTATGAAATTTATTTTGATTTCGCTTATGAATGATGCTGCAATAACATGATTCAGTGTAATATGATGTCTTTAACTCCTTTGGGAAAATACCTAGAAGTGGAATAGCTAGGTGGAATGGAATTTCAAGTTCTAGTTGTTTGAGGTATCTCCATATTGATCTCCATAATGGTTGTATTAGTTTACATTTCCATCTACAATGTGCAGGGATTCCTTTGTAGCCTCAGTCTCACCAGCATTTGCTAGTATTCGATTTTGTTTTGTTATTTTTTGTACCAGGGATTGAACTTGGGGTTTTGCACTTGTGAGGCATGTGCCACTGATCTAAATCCCTAGCCCTCTGATTTTTTTGATGATACTCATTCTTTCTGGAGTAAGATGGAATCTCAGTGTTGCCTAGATTATTTACATTTGTAGAATGGCCAGAGATGTTGACATCACATATTTATTGACCGTTTGTACTTACTCATTTCAGTTGCTCATTTTTTGATTGGTTCTTTTACTTTAGGGAGTCTAATTTTTTTGAATTCTTTATATATTCTAGATATTAATCCTCTGTCCAAAGAGTCGCTGGCAAAATTTTTTCCCCCAGTCTGGGGGTTGTCTCTTGACTCTCTTGGTTGTTTGCTTCCCTGTGCAGCTTTTTAATTTGATACACTCTCTTTTGTTCATTTTGATATTATTTCTTGTGCAGTTGGGGTTCTGTTCAGACAGTCCTGCCTATGCCTGTGTCTTCAAGAGTTTTGCCTATTTTATCTTCCAGCAGATTGTTTCTGGTTTCTTCCTTGTTTGTTTTGATTCTTCTGGGACAGGGTCTTGCCCTTTAGCCCTGGCTGGCCTTGAATTTATGCCTCAGCCTCCTAAAGTCTGGGATTACACCATCACACCTGACTTACTTCTGCTTCTATATTCAGATCCTTGGTCTATTTTGTTTTTAGTTCGGTACATGGTGAGAGATGTGGGTCTGGATTTAATTTTCTGCATGTAGATAGCCAATTTCCCCAGCACCATTTATTAAAGAAGTTACCTTTCCTTCAGCATGTCTTTGGCCCCTTTGTCAAAGATAAGATAGCAGAGTATGCCCAGATTTGTTTCTGCATCCTCTATTTTGTTCCATTGATCCATAGGTTGTTTTTGTGTCAAAATCTTATGTTTTATTCCAGTAGCTTTGTGTTATTACTTGAAATTCAAGATTGTGATGTCTCTTTCTTTGCTCTCCTTGCCCAGGATTGTTTTTATTCTGGTTCTCTTCTGGTTCCATATGGATTTTAGGATTGTTTTCTCTAGATCTATGAGGAATAATGTCAGTATCTTGATTAGGGTTGCATTAAATCTGCATGTCAGTTTTCGAAGGTCGCTAGTTTTTTTTTTTTTTTTTGAGACAGGGTCTCACTTTGTAGTTCAGGCTGGCCCTGAGCTCACTATGGAGCCCAGGCAAGCCGCAGCGAACTCAGCAATCCTCTTGTCTCTGCCTCCCGAGTGCTGGGATGACAGGCGTGAGCCACCACGCCCGGCATTGTGGTATGTGGTGTTGATTGTTGGTGGGCGTGATTCTCCATGCCCAGCATTATATGTGGTTACCAGGGATCGAACTCAGGACCTTGTGCTTGCGAGGCAGGCACCAGAACCACTGAGCTAACCCTCTGGCCCCGAAGGTCGCTATTTTGACAATATTGGTTGTGCCTGTCCGGTAATGGGATATTTTTCCATTTCCCAATACCCTCTTCAATCTTCTTTTTCAGAGTACTATTTCTGTTACAGGGGACTTTCACATCCTTTGTTAGGATAACTCCTGTTTGGTTTTTCTTGAAGCTATTGTGAATGATGGTATTTTCCTAGTTTCTTTCTCAGTGGGTTCATTATTGAGGTATAGGAACATTGTGGTTTTGGTTTTTGGTTTTTGTTTTTTTGAGTCAGGGTCTTGCTTTGTATAGTTCAGACTGGCCCTGAGCTCACTATGTAGCCCAAGCAAGCCTTGAGCTCAGCTATCCTCCGGCCTCTGCCTCCTGAGTGCTGGGAATACAGGCATGAGCCACCATTCCCAGCTGGAACATTGTTAATTTGTATGTGTTGATTTTGTATTCTATCTTGCTGAATATAGTAGTTTTAGAAGTCTTTTGGTAGAATTATTTTGGATCTTTTATGTAAAGGATTATGTTTTAACTTTTTCCTTTCCTATATATATATCTATAGTATTTCTGTCTGAACAAGAATGGTGAGGATGGACATCTTTGCCTTGTTCCTAACTTTAGAAGGAAATCTTTCCAGTTCCATTTGGTATGACCTTGGCAAAAGGTTTGTCATAAGTGATTTCTATCAGGTTGAGATAAAGTTCTATACTTGTTTTCTTTGTTTTTTTTTTAATCATGAGTAGATGCTGGATTTTTTTAGTTTTTCTGCCTGTATTGAGATGATCATATGATTTTTGCCCTACTTATGTAATGTACATTTATTGATTTACATATGTTGAACCATCCTTGCATCCTTGGGATGAAGCCTACTTAGTTATGATGCATGATCTTTTTTTTTTTTTTTTTTTTTTTTTGAGACAGGGTCTCACTTTGTAGTTCAGGCTAGCTCTGAGCTCACTATGTAGCCCAGGCAAGCCTCGAACTCAGCAATCCTCCTGCCTCTGCTTACCAAGTGCTGGGATTACAGGCGTGACCCACCACGCCTGGCTGCATGATCTGTTTTAATGATTTGTTGTATTCTGTCTGCCAATATCTTGTTGAAGATCTTTACCATCTCTGTTTATTAAACAGATTCGCCTGTAGTTTTTTTTTTTTTTTTTTTAGTTGACT
>PVIC010048231.1:0-13571 GCA_004025085.1 Thryonomys swinderianus | reverse complement strand
CTGGGCGTGGAGACTCACGCCCACCAACATTCAGTACCACATACCACAGTGCCGGGCGTGGTGGTTCACCCTGTAATCCCAGCACTCAGGAGGCAGAGACAGGAGGATTGCTGAGTTCCAGGCTTGCCTGGGCTCCATAGTGAGCTCAGGGCCAGCCTGAACTACAAAGCGAGACCCTGTCTCAAAAAGAAAAAAGTGACATTCTCACTAGGTGTGGTGATGTATGCCTGTACTCTCAGATACTTGGGAGGCTGAGGCAAGAGTCATTTAAGCCTAGGAGTTTGAGGCCAGCAAAGACAGTGCAGTAATAATACCCAGTCTCAAAAGTAAAAAAATTTTTAAAAACTACTTATTTTTGAAGAAAAACACTTATCGGCACATTATATATATATATATGTCTATATATACATATAATATATGATCATAAAACTCACCATCACATAATGAGGGGAAGAAATAAATATGATTCGGGAAAAAAAGAGTATGTATATAGGGGGTGGGGAGTGGGGGGGTGGGCAGGGATGTGGGTAACAATGAGAATTGACCTGTGTCACATATTGGTAGAAATTCCCCAGTGTTGTGTGTGATTGTGAGCTGTGTATATAATGTACCAATAAAGTTTACTGAATACTGCAAAAATACCTCTCACCATCATAGGGTATTCATACATATACATGATATATCCTACCCTTTCCTTTTTCCCCCTCCCCTCCCTATATAAAAAATTTAATTTCTATCTTTTCCTTTTATTTAAAAATCTTTTTTAAAAAGTTGTTTTAATTCACTGGTTTTTTTTTTGGTGGTACCAGGGATCAAACTTGGGCCCTTATACTTCCAAGGTAGGTGCGGTACCACTTGAGCTAAATTCCTAGCCCTTAAAAATCTTTTTTTTTTTTTTTTTGCTTTTTGAGACAGGGTCTCACTTTGTGGTTCAGGCTGGCCCTGAGCTCACTATGGTGCCCAGGCAAGCCACCACGAACTCAGCAATCTTCCTGTCTCTGCCTCCCGAGTGCTGGGATTACAGGTGTGAGCCACCACGTCCGGCATTTTAAAAATCTTTTTTTTAAAGTGACTCTCAAAGGTCTGGGTCATGTAGCTCAGCAGTGCTGTGCCTACCTGGCAAGTGCAGGGTCCTGAGTTTGATTCCCAGTACCAAGCAAAAAAAAAAAGGGACTTTCAAGCCTGGTGTGCTGGTGCCCTCCTGTTTTACTAGTACTGAGGAGGGTGAAGCAGGAGGATTGCAATTTTGGGGCCATCTTGGACTTTATAGCAGAACTTAAGTGAAAGCAAAACAAGGAAACAGGAAAAGTGACTTTCAGCTGAGTGTGGGGGTGCAGGGCTAATTGTAATCCTAGTTACATGAGAGGCTGAGGCCAGAGACCTGCATGTTTGAGCCTGCCCTGGGCAATTTAGATAGACTGAAAGTATGAAAAAGGCTAGGATGTAGTTCATTGATAGGGCATCCCTGAGTTTGACCCCCCAAATAGATAAATAAGTACCTGCCCCCACCTTCTTTTTTTTTTTGAGACAGGGTCTCGCTTTGTAGTTCAGGCTGGCCCTGAGCTCACTATGTAGCCCAGTCAAGTTTTGAACTCAGCAATCCTCCTGCCTCTGCCTCCCGAGTGCTGGGATTACAGGCGTGAGCCACCACGCCCAGCCGCCCCCACCTTCTTGATAGGGTCTCATTATGTGTGGTTTAGGTTAGTGCTGAACTTACTATATAGCCCAGGATGACCTCAAACTCACAGTGGTCTTCCTGCCTCATTTCACCAAGTGCTAGGATCACAGGCATGCACTGCTACACCAAGCAAATGATGTTGACTTTAAAAGTTTACTTTTCTTTGTTTTGATGACAAATGCACATTGGCAGTTAAAAATGACACAAAATTCTGTGGTAAAGCAACTTGATTTCTTTTTCTTGGCAGTACTAGAGACTGAATTTAGGGACTTGCATGTGCTAGGGATGCACACTGCTACTGAGCTATACTTCCCAGCACATGTGGAATTTGAAAAGCTCTTACAACTGCCTCAACTGGGCCTTGTATTGCTCTAAATCACAACACTAAGGAATGAGAGCACCCCATATGGTTTTCACTGTAAAGGTAAAGCAGCCATAAGTGGCTTTGTTCCAGTGGATGTAGGTGTAGCTTTAACCCAATAACTATTTATGGTTCTTGAAATTTTAATTTCATATAATACTCATATGCCATGAAATAATTGCCTTTTTTTTCCAGCAATAACAAGCCATTCAAAAAGCATTCCTGGGACTGGGTATGGTGGTATATGCCTATAATCCTAGTACTTGGGAGGTTGATCCAGGAGGATTGACACAATTGCAGGACCAAACTGAGCTATATTGTGAGTTCAAAACAGCCTGAACTACATAGCCAGACCCTCTCACAAAAACAAAACAAAACAAAACAAAAAGGTATTGATGGTTTATAGTTATTTCAGGTTCATTGTTTGCCAACTTCAGATTAAAAAATTTTCCATGTTGGCCGGGTGTGGTGGCTCATGCCTGTAATCCCAGCACTCAGGAGGCAGAGGCAGGAGGATTGCTGAGTTCAAGGCTTGCCTGGGCTACATAGTGAACTCAGAGCCAGCCTGAACTACAAAGCAAAACCCTGTCTCAAAAAAAAAAAAAATTTCCATGTTGAATGATTGCTTTCTGTGCTGTTTCCAGGGTGCCTACTGCGACTTTTTTTGTTTTTTTTTTTTTTCAAAACTGGGGATTAAACCCAAAGCCTTTGGACTGAAGTACATCCCAGTGCTTTTTATTTTTTTATTTTAAGACAGAGCCTCATTGAATCACTAAATCACCTGGACTGGGTTCAAATTTGCCATCCACCTTAGCCTCTGGTGTTCCATAATTTCTGATAGATGTCTTCCCTGAAAAGAGGCCCTAATTGTACTCACACTTATGACAAATAAATTCAGTTTCAGTTGACATGTTACTCCATCTCTGTTTGATCCTATTCTCTATACTTCATAGCGGTTGCTCTTGTCTCAGTTGTTTTTCTCTTCACTCATACTAATTACCTGACCCAACTTGAAGGAGGAGAGGTTTATTCTGGCTAACCTTTTAGAAGTTTCAGTCCTTGTATGGTCTGCAACATGGTAGAAGGAGAGCTGCTGGTAGCCAGGAAGCAGAGTCAAAGGAGGAACTAGGGAGGGAGCCACACCCTTCTAGGCCACCCACCCCACCCTGTTCTTCAAATCAGGGTTTAAATCCTAACATCACAGCTAGCTTTAGCCCACCATGACTCAATTACCCTTCAAAAGCCCCACCCTTGAGCGCATAAGGCTTTGGGCAGGCAGGTGGGGTGCATCCAGTTATAAACCATGTCAACCCTAGACAGCCTAGCACCTGATCCATGGTGACACTCCACAGCGCTGTTCACTTCTACTCCCACATGGGGATCCCTTAGCTAGCGGTCCTATTCCATCTATAACAAGTGACTTGATCATCAGGATTCGGTTATAGAACAGAGTAAAGGCAAAATACTTAGCACCCCACAACACAAAAACTACCTGGTTCCTTATTTCACTAGAGACCGAGTCATAAAATAATGATTCTCAATGCTACCTGAACATTTGTCTACTGGGGGGGGCATTAAAAAGGGCTGAGGGGCCAGATGCCTGAAGCCCCAGCACTGAGGAGGCGAAGTGGGAGGATTTTGAGTTTGAGGCAACCCTAAATTTTAATGAGACTGTCAAACCCTCACCCAGCCACCTCATCAAGAGTGGGTGTCAGAAAGGCAAGCAGCAGAGGGTTAATACAGGTCTATTTCTGACAGGGGCAGGGCAACATTCCTCTAAGCAGTGACTCAGAGATGCAGGCAGGTAGAAGCCCTGCTATCCTGAGGCTACACCAAATGGAGGACTCTGACCTCTCCCCTCCTTGAGCGCAGGGGCAGAACTGGAGACACTGTGACTTAGCACCACAAGCTATTAAATCCTTCAAAGCAGAAGAAACCTGTTAATTCTGGTCACATTTCATGGAGCAGAGTGATTCATGTGCTAAGCATAAATTCAGGAGGAGCAGGGAAATGTCTCCTCCATATTCTCAGAAGTACAAGGAGAGCTGGGGGTGATAGTGCATACTTGTAACCCCAGCACTCAGGAGGCCCAGGCAGGAGCAGGTCCTTGAATTTTGAGTTCTAGGGCAGCCTGGGGTACAAAAACAAAACAAAATAAAACTTTAAAAATGTTCAGAGTAGTTATATTTTGTACTTTTCTCATTAGGAGTGATATTAAACACTTTTTCTTTCTCCCAGTATTGGGGACTAAAAATCAGGGCTTTCATGTTGTGCTACATTGCTCCATCCCAGATCTTTTTTTTTTTTTTTTTTTGAGACAGGGTCTCGCTTTGTAGTTCAGGCTGGCTCTGAGGTCACTATGTAGCCCAGGCAAGCTTTGAACTCAGCAATCCTCCTGTCTCTGCCTCCTGAGTACTGGGATTACAGGCGTGAGCCACCACGCCTGGCACTGTGGTATGTGGTATTGATTGCTGGTGGGCGTGAGTCTCCATGCCCAGCATTGTATGTGGTTACTGGGGATCGAACTCAGGACCTTGCTCTTGTAAGGCAGGTGCCGGAACCACTGAGCTAACCTTCCGGCCCAATCCCAGACCTTTTGAGATAGGGTCTCATTATGCAATGTCAGACTGGCCTTGAATTTGCAGTGATCCCCCTGCCTCAGCCTCCCAAGTGCTGGGACGACAGGTATGCACCACCATGCCCAGATTTTTAATTATTTATTTTTGTGTGTGTGGTACCGGGGACCAAACTCAGGCCCTTCTGCTTCCAAGGTAGGCATGGTACCACTTGAGCTAAATCCCCGGCCCAATTTTATTTTATTTTAAATTTTGAGACAAATTCTCAAATTGATATGTTGCTCAAATTGGGATCAAATTTGTAATTCTCCTGCCTCACCTTTCAGAGTGCTGGGAGGTTGACCACCACATCAATTCTATTTATCAGTGCTATTAAGAACTTCTGGTTAGTGGATTTGTTTTGTTTTGTTTTGAAACAGGGTCTCATTACATAGTTTAGGCTGGTCTTGAACTCACTATGTAACCCAGGTGGGCCTTGAATTCACAGTGATCCTCCTGCCTCAGCCTCTCAAGTGCTGAGATTATAGGGTTGTACCACTACATCTGGATCTTCTAGTTAATCCTAATGTGAACTAGTCCTGCATTTTCTGAGATCTTCTTACTCAAAGTTTCCATCTGGGAGAAACATCTTTTTTTTCTTGTGTTCAGTAGGATGGCAGTGGCTTAACGCATTCTGAACATCTCCTACCTATATCAGAAATCTTCTTTTTATATAATAGTGGTTTGAGTCTTACTATAACTTTTACTCAAAAAACCATAGCATTCATGCTATATAACTTATATACCATAATGAGCGGTTGGATGGTGATTGACTGATTGATTGAGAGAGTGTCTTGGTATGTAGTTCAGGCTGGCCTCAAATTCTTGATGGCCCTCCTGCTTCAGCCTCCTGACCTACCATAATGTGAGCAGTTCTCCTTTTTCCAGGCCCTTGCAGCATGCTGCAGAGCTGCTACATTACAAGTGAGCACCACCCCAGCTGGCTGGGTGGTCCTTCTTCTGATAGAGCCAGAATTAGAAATATTTGCCCCAAAACAATGAGGGCTCAATGTTTACTGAGTCCAACATTAATACCTGTGATCACCACCTTTATTTGAAGGACACAGTCTTCGTCACTTTTCTCTCTTTGCTGGACAAAAATATCTGACTTTCGACCCAAGGTTAAAGAGGAAAAAGAGTTTATTTAGCTCAGAATTTGTATAGGTTTAGTCTGTACAAAGCATAACAGCACTATAGCTTGGATCTGGAATGTTCCCTGAAGGTCCAAGGCTAAAGGCATAGTCTTCAGTTTAGGGAGGTTGTGGAACCCTGAGGAGGTCATTGGGAACGTGCTTGTGAAGGGGATAGTGGGACCCTGCTGCTTTTTTCTGTCTCTCTGTCTCTGTTTTTTGAGACAGGGTCTTGCTTTGTAGTTTAGTTAGCCCTGAACTCACTATGTAGCCTAGGCAAACCTCGAACTCTTGGCAAACCTCCTACCTCTGCCTCCTAAATGCTGGGATTGCAGGCATGAGCCACTAGGCCTAGCACTATGGTGTGTGGTACCAGGGGTTGAATTTGGGACCTTGTGCTTGCCAGACAGTTGCTGGAACCATTGAACTAAATCCCCGGCCCTTTTCTTTCTTTCCTGATCATGATGTAGAGGTGCTTCCTCCACCACCTGCACCCTACCATGATGTGCTGCCTTGCTACAGCCCCAAAAACAATAGGGCCAACTGACAACAAATAGAAACCTCCAGTATTGTGAGACAAAATAAACTTTTTTCCCCTAGTACTGGGGATTGCACCCAGGACCTTCACACTAAGTGACATCTCCAGACATCCCTCTCCTTTTTCTTTATCCTTCTGCCTTTACCTCCAAGACTGCTGGGACTTTCCTCTTTTTAGAGTTGATTATATTAGTTAACTATTTTGTTACAGTAACAGAGGACTAACACAAAACTTCTTCTCTAATAGGCTAAAATCTCTTAATGATTTAGAAAACAGATGATTTCACCCCAAAATCCTCCTTATTCCCCAAATCCACTCCAATTTCCCAAGGCTGAAAACTTCAAAAGCTGGTATAAAATCATGGACATAGTTTTTTTTTCCACTTGGGCCCCTATTTTCACATTTTATTCTTTTTTTCAGTACCAGGGATCGAACTCTGGCCCTTAGTACATCCAAGGTTGGTGTGGTACTACTTGAGCTAAATCCCTAGCCCCCTCACATTTTATTCTTGTACCATAGTAGTTCCTCTGGATACCTTTCCTTCTTAAACTAAAGACTGTTTTTGCTTAAACCCCAGGTGTTTGGAATGTAGCTCAGTGGTAGAGTATCTATTTTGTAAGTCTCTGAGTATGATCACCAGTGCAAAAAAAAAATTAATAAAATCGCAGATGGTGGTGCCTACCTATAATTGCAGCACTTAAGAGGCTGAGGCAGAAGGATTTTTTCAAGCCTAGATTGGTTGTTCAAGGTCAGCCTGAACTACATAGCAAGATCCTGTTTTAAAAAAAGAAAAATCCCTTGGAGCTGGAGATTTAGCACGGTAGTTCCAGCACTTGTCTAGCAAACACAAAATCCCTGGTTCAATCCTGGTAACCACATACCACAATACCAGGCGTGGTGACTCAGGCCCACCAGCAATCAGTACCACATACCACAATGCCAGGTGGGGTGGCTCAGGCCTATAATCGCAGCACTCAGGTGGCAGAGGCAGGAGGATTGCTGAGTTCAAGGTTTGCCTAGGCTACATAGTGAGCTCAGGGCCAGCCTGAACTACAAAGCCCTGTCTCAAAAAGAAAAATAAAAAGCATTAGAAAGGATTCACATGGTTTTAGGTACAATATGAGAAACCCCCAAATAGTCAAAGCAGTAAGGGCATTTGTTATGTCCCATACATAATATAAAATCTGTAGCAGTGCTGCTCAAGATGCAAGAAGACAGCTTCTGTGTGATTTTCTTTTTGTTCATTTTTTTTGGTGCAGTACTAGGAGTTGAATTATAGGCCATTGCCCTGAGCTACACCCTCAATGCCTTTATTCCTCCCTTTATTGAATTTATTGTTACAATTTAGGTATACATGATAATCATATTCATCACTGAGAATTTGTACCTGTATGTGCTATATATTGATTCTTAATTTTTCCTATTCCCCTACCCTCTCTTCAAACCCCCACACCACTTATAGACATAAGTGTTGGTTCCATTTTTTCCTTTATACCACCAGATTTTTTCTTCCCTTCTTGCCCCAGTTCCTCTTTTCCTTTGAACATTTTCTATTTTACAATACTGATTAAACATTTTGGAGCTCATTTACACTTCAGTTTCTCATACTAGAGAAACAATACGGTATTTACACATCTGTGTCCTATTTATTTAACTTATGAGTATGGCCTTGAACTAACTTTATTCTTTCTTCCTTCCTTCCTTCCTCTCTTTCTTCCTTCCTTCCTTCCTTCCTTCCTTTCTTTCTTTTTTTCTTTCTTTCTTTTCCTTCCTTCCTTTCTTCTTTTTCTTTTTTCTTTCTTTCTCTTCTCTTTCTTTCTGTTTCTCTCTCTCTCTCTTTCCTTTATTTTTTGAATAGGTAGACTATCATGCAAATGTTGGACTAAAACTTCTTACTGGGTTTTAGGAAAATAAACTTGCTTTCCCTCCCTTCCCTTCCTTGATCTTTTCCTCTCCTCTCCTCTCCTCTTTCTTTCCTCTTTCCTTTCTGTATTTTTTTTTTTTTTGTAGACACAGTCTCACTTTGTTGTTCAGGCTGGCCTTGAGCTCACAGACTAACCTTGAGCTCACAGCAATCCTCCTGCCTCTGCCCCTCGAGTGCTGGGATTACAAGTGTGAGTCATTATCCCCAGAATGGTGGTTTGTGATACCAGGGTTCTAATTTGGGACCTTGCACATGTGAGGTGTATGCTGGAACCTCTGAGTTAAATCCCTGGCCCCTTTTCTTTCGGTTTTGATACAGAGTCTCATTATGTATTCCAGACTGACCTTGAATTTACTATGTAGACCAGTCTGGCCATAAACTTGGAATCATCCTCCTATCTCAGTTTTTGGAGTTCTGGGATTACAAGCATGTGCCTCCCTGGCCATTTGAAAGGAGCCCTTTCTAAGATCTTGAGATAACATTTAGGTGAATAAACTCAGCCTACCTGTGTTGAGCATTTTCTGGGAGACAGGACTGAGAGTGCAAAGATGAAAGGTGAATACCAGGTGGTCTTTTGTGTATATGTATGTATTCTGGGGACCAAACCCATGGTCCTATGCGTGACAGGCAAGCATCTCCCCACTGAGCCCACCCCAAGCCCAGACTGATTTTAACTTGGCTCCTCAAATGGCCTTTCTCCAGAAAAAATAAGCTTTAGCTTTAACATTTTACTGGGAATCTTACTTTTTTGCCCTCTTGTTTTTCTTCTATACCATTCCTTTCTTTCCTCTTTTTTTTCTTACTACCCATTCAACAAATATCTTAACAAAGCCTACCCTGTGCTAGGCACAATGCTCCTGAAAACTTATCTTAGTATATGTGCTGCCGAAGCGAGCACCTGAAAACTTATCTTTAGAGAACTCATAATTCATCTTAAATTGCTTGGGAATTTTATTTCTTGTTGTAAGGAAGTATTCATGGTCTTCTTTTAAAATTTTTTGTTTAAATTTTTTTGCTGATGATTTAACTCAGTGGTGCATTCCCTGTCTTACAAGTGCAAGGCTGTGAGTTGGATCCCTAGTACTGAAAAACAAACAAAAACTGAAATTTCTTGTGATCTTGGTTAGCATCTGCAAGAAAGTAGTTATCTTTGTTCCTGTGGCTGTGGGACTACCATGTCTGAGGCTGTCCCTGGAGATGGTTTGTGTGCTGCCAAAGCTTGCTGACTTTGCTAGATGACCTCTCTGTCATAACCATAGTAGGAGCCAACAAAAGTTTTCAAGTGATGGAATAAGATGATCACCATTACCCCACTCAGCGAATTGAAGTTAAACACATTAAAAAAAAAATCCAAACCGGGCCAGGGATTTAGCTCAGTGGTTTCAGTGTCTGCCTTTCAAATGCAAGGTGCCAAATTCAACTCCTGGTAACCACAAATCACCATGCCGGGCGTGGTGGCTCCCTCCTGTAATCCCAGCACTCAGAAGGCAGAGGCAGAAGGATTGCTGAGTTGGAGGCTTGCTTAGGCTACACAGGGAAGTCAGGGCCAGCCTGAACTACAAAGTGAGACCCTGTCTCAAATAAACAAACAAACAAAAATCCAAACCAACCCACAATGCAATTTGGTTTTGATTTAATTACTAAATAGTACAGAAGTACTCTTTGTTCAAAGGTTTATCACAGAACTCTGGGCATCATGTCCCTTTATGGGTTGCCTCTCTAGGGTGAGCAATTTTGTTCATAGCTTTAATAGCTTGCTTCACTCCCCGCTCTTAGCCTACTTTTTTTTTTATTTAATTTTTAGCCTACTTTCAAGTCAAATCCTGCCTAGACTTGAGCTATTCTTCTGGGAGAATTAAAAGCAATAAAGTGCAAGGATCAATGCCAAGTAATTTTGCTCCTAGTCCTCTGATTGGAACTGCAGTTCTGGCACCTGGAATTCTACTCTACGATCCTGGATAGGGAACTAGGCCTTTAACTTAGACCTAGAGCCAGAGTTCTGACTTTTCCCTTTCTTTCCTTAAGTTTAGTAGCTAGCATAGGGACAGGCAGGCCTGGGCATTTTGTTGTTGTTTTGAGACAAGGGCTTGCAGTGTAGATCAGGCTGGCCTTGGACTCACTGAAATCTTCCCGCATCAGCCTCCAGTGCCCTGGGTCACAGGTCTAGATCATCACATCTGGCTTGGGAGGTCTTCTCTTGAACTCCAGCCAAACTGTGAGAACCTCTATTATTTGCTACCAAGCAGCCATGAAACTGGTGACTTCAAGTTCTTTTTTTTTTGAGACAGGGTCTTGCTTTGTAGTTCAGGCTGGCCCTGAGCTCACTATGTAGCCCAGACAAGCTTCGAACTCAGTGATCCTCCTGCCTCTGCCTCCTGACTGCTGGGATGACAGGCATGAGCCACCACGCCTGGCATTGTGGTATGTAGTACTGATTGCTTGTTGGTGTGAGTCATCATGCCCGGTATTGTATGTGGTAACGGATTGAACCAGGGACCTTGTGCTTGCTAGGCAGGTGCCAGAACCACTGAGCTAAATCTCTGGCCCTAGTTATACTTTTTTAAAATGTGTGAAATGTGTTAATTACTGATGTGTTTCTTAGCCCCTCATCTCAGCTGGGTCTGCAGTAGTCCATTCTTTGGTGATCGATCTCTCCTATCTTCTACTTCAGCTCTTGTCAATTGTAACCCCACAAAGACTGTCAGATGGTGGCTCCTTCCAGCTACAAACCTATTGGTATCTTTTTTTTTTTTTTGAGACAGGGTCTCGCTTTGTAGTTCAAGCTGGCCCTGAGCTCACTATGTAGCTCAGCAATCCTCCTGTCTTTGCCTCCCGAGTGCTGGGATTACAGGCATGAGCCACCACGCCCGGCACTGTGGTATGTGGTATGTGGTATTGATGGCTGGTGGGCGTGAGTTACCACGCCCAGCATTGTATGTGGTTACTGGGATAGAACTCAGGACCTTGGGTTTGCAAAGCAGGCACCAGAACCTCTGAGGTAAATCTCCGGCCCCAAACCTATTAGTATCTTTAATGGGTTGGTGGTTCTTTTGCCAAATTACTATATTAATGTTCTAATCCCCAGTACCTCAGAGTTTGACATTATTTGGAGAGATGACCAACTAAAAATGAGATCATCAGGGAGGTCTCACCAAATTGCCAAGGTTGGGCGTGATTGGTAATTGAACCTTGAATCAAGGTCACAATTGGCAACCTTCTAAAAAGAGTACATTTGGACAGACAGAGATGATGATGTAAAGATACGAGGAGGTAGCAGAGACTGCCCTCTACAGGTGAAACAGAAAGGCCTGGAACGGAGCTTTTTCTCTCCACTGAGAACCAATCTGGTTGACATCTAGCCTCCAAAACTGAGATCAATTTCTATTGTAAAATCCATTTACTTTGTATACTTCATTACATCAGTCAGCTCCAGGAATCCCAATATGTATGCCCACTATCTCTCTTCACTTCTTTCTTGGAGGAAAGAATATTTTCTTTTTGAGTATATGGCTCATCTTTTCCCTAATCTTCTTTCCCCTTTTCCCTTAGACAAGGCCCTATCCTCTTTTTTTTTTTTTTTGGGGGGGGTACTGGGTATTGATTCTAAAAACTGCAAACTGAACTACATACCCAGATCCCTGCCCGCTTTAACTTTATTAAAATGTTGAGACAACCTCTGGCTGCGTTTTCCCGGCTCGCCTTGGACTTGTGGTCCTCCCTCAGCCTCCCAAGTGCTAGAATTATAGGAATATATCACCATGCCCAGTTCTTCTCTGTCCTGTGATCCTGTTTTCTACTTACTTCCTAGTTGCTCACCCTGCCTTTCTCTTCACAGCCGAGTTTAGGAGAATTGCCTGCTCCCTTTTTGGAGGTCAGTGCACTTAGAAACATTTAGTGTGGTTATTCCTATGATAGTTCAGGATGTTGAGCGCCTCTTGTCAGAATACTGCCTTTGCTTTTTTTTGGCGATGGTGCTAAGATCAAGTGTCTCACATACACTAGGCAAGCGTTTTACCACAGGGCTATACCCCCAACCTGTTTGCTTTCTGAGGTGAGGTCTTGTCATGTTGATCTTTTCATTAGTTTCGTGCACAGCTCAGACTACAGGTGTGTGGTGTTGCACATATCCCTGGGCGACATAGCAAGACGCTGTCTCAAAATTAAAAAAAATAATTAAAAAAAAGAGTTGGGCCAGAGATTTAGCTCAGTGGTTCTGGTGCCTGCCTCACAAGTGCAGGGTCCTGAGTTTGATCCTGGTAACCATATACAGTGCTGGGTGTGGTGATTCATCCCCACCAGCAATCAATACCACAAACCAGTGTTGGGCATGGTGGCTCATGTCTGTAATCCCAGCACTTGGGAGGCGGAGGCAGGAGGATTGCTGAGTTTGAGGCTTGTCTGGGCTACATAGTGAGCTCAGGGACAGCCTGAACTACAAAGCGAGACCCTGTCTCAAAAAAAAAAGAAAGAGTTGAGGAGCCGGGTATGGTGACACATGCCTGTAATCCCAGCATTTGGGAGGCTGAGGCAGGAAGAGGACCTTCAATTTGAGGCCATCCTGGACTACACAGTGAGTTCAAGGCCAGCCTGAACTGTCTAACAAGACTCTGTCTTCAAAAACAAAACAAAACAAAACAACACAACACAGAGCTGGAGGTATAACTGGATGGTAGAGTGCTTGCATACATGAGGTCCTAGATTCCATCTCCAGGATTGTAAAAACAAACAGAACAACAAAACGCTATCTGCTAATTTTTTTTTTTTCAGTACTGGGGATTGAACTTGGGCCTTTGTGTTTCCCATGTAGGTGTGCTACCACTTGAGCTAAGTCCCCAGCCCTTATCTGCTAATTTCTTTGGCCAGAAATTGGGTTGGGATCATCAAATCCTGCCTCTCCCTCATCCTTCGTTGCCTAATCCTTAAAGCCTAGAAACCCCCATTCTCTTCCTGCTTATCACCTCTCTAGTTGGGGGGATCCTCTTCAGTTCTTGCTTGGACCACACACTGGGTCTCTTATGTTGCCCAGGCTGACCTCCAATTTGCCTTGGCCTTCTGAGTGGCTGGGACTATGGGGATGTGCCACAGGGTCTAGGTCTTCATGCCAGTTTCCAGTCTTCTCTTTAGCCTACTCGCAGGGAGTGTTCACTGGTATAAAGGTGAATTTAAAAACATCACATGTTGACTTCCTTTCCCACAAAATTGGGACTGTACTGCATATAGTAACTAGTTTTATGTCCATTCTTTCCCCATATTAATCTCATTATTACTATTCTATATGCTGTCTGAAAACTTTTCACTGCTACAACAGAATAATAATTTGCTCCA
>PVIC010048230.1:0-13586 GCA_004025085.1 Thryonomys swinderianus | reverse complement strand
TGGAATCAAGGTGATGGTTGCTTCAAGGAATGATTTGGGGAGTACTGCTTCCCTTTCGATTTCATTAAAGAGATTGAGAAGTACTGGTATTAACTCTTCTTTAAAAGTTTTGTAGAACTCAGCAGTGAAGCCATCAGGACCAGGGCTTTTCTTTGTTGGTAGGTTTTTTATTACATTTTCAATTTCCCAGATTGATATCAGGTAGTTTAACATTTTTATATCCTCTTCATTCAGCTTTGGAAGTTCATATGAGTCTAGGAATCTATCCATTTCTTCTAGATTTTCCAACTTCTTGGAGTATAGATTTTCAAAATACGTGTTTATGATCCTTTGGACTTCTTCTGGGTCTGTGCTGATTTCCCCATTTTCATTCCTTATAGCATGGATTTGAGCCTTTTCCTTCCTTTGTTTGATAAGGTTGGCTAAGTGTCTGTCAATCTTATTTATCCTTTCAAAGAACCAGCTCTTTGATTCATTGATTCTTTGTATTGTTCTCTTTGTCTCTACTGCATTAATTTCTGCTCTGTTCCTTATAATTTCCTCTCTAGTATATGCTTTGAGTTTGTTTTGCTCCTCTTTTTCTAGTTGTCTGAGGTTCATCATTAGATTGTTTATTTCAGTTTGCTCTATTTTCCGAGTGTAGGCATTCACTGCTATGAATTTCCCTCGCAGAACTGCTTTCATTGTGTCCCATAAATTCCTGTATGTTGTGCTGGGGTTGTCGTTTAGTTGTAGAAACTGTTTAATTTCTTCTTTAATTTCTTTTGTGGCCCATTGGTTGGTTAACAGAGTGTTGTTCAATTTCCATGTATTTGTGAGGATCTTGGAATTTCTTCTGCTATTCAGCTCCAGTTTCAAGGCACTATGGTCTGATAGTATGCAGGGGATAACTTTGATTCCTTTGCATCTACTTAAGCTTGTTCTATGGACTAGAATGTGATCTATTTTGGAGAATGATCCATGAGCAGCTGAGAAGAAGGTATATTCTTGCTTTGAAGGGTAAAAAATTCTGTAGGCATCTAATAAGTCTATTTGCTCCAATGTTTGATTGAGCTCAAGTATTTCCTTATTGATTTTTTGTCCAGTTGATCTGTCAATTTGTGACAGTGGAGTATTAAAATCCCCTACTACTATTGTATTCATGGATAACTGGCTTTTCATGTCCAGTAATGTTTGTTTTATATAGTTGGGTGCATTAGAGTTCGATGCATAAATATTTATGATTGTTATTTCTTTCTCTTGGATAGTTCCTTTTACGAGAATATAGTGACCTTCTTTATCTCTTTTAATCAGTTTGGGTTTGAAATCTATTTTGTCTGCAAACAAGATAGCCACTCCTGCTTTTTTGCAGTTTCCTGTGGCATGGAGGATTGTTTTCCAACCTTTTATTTCCAGTCTATGGGTTTCCTTCTGAGTTAGGTGTGTTTCCTGTATGCAGCAGATTGTAGGATCTTGCTTCTTGATCCAATCTGCTAGTCTGTGTCTTTTAATTGGCCCATTGAGGCCATTGACATTAATGGTTATGACTGATATGGACATATTCAGAGCTGCCATGTTTCCCTGTTCTTGGTTCTTTTCATCTTTGCTTTTCCCCTTTTCTATTTAGTTTCTTGTTTGCCCCAATGAATTCACTCTCATGGGTCTCGTGGGTATGGAATTTTTTGTGTTTTTTTTCCAAGATGTTCTTTAGCATATTTTGGAGTGCAGTTTTCATATTTGTGAAGTTTTTCAGGTGTTCTTTATCATGGAAGTATCTTATTTCCCCATCTATTCTGAAAGATAGTTTTGCAGGATACAACAGTCTAGGTTGGAGGTTGTTTTCCTGCAATGCTTGAAATACTTCCCTCCATGCTCTTCTTGCACTGAGTGTTTGTGTTGAAAAGTCTGCTGTGATCCTAATGGGCTTCCCTTTGTAGGTGATTTTCTTCCTTTCTCTCACTGCTTTCAGTATTTCATTCTTTTGTTGTACATCTGGAACCTTGACAATTATGTGTCTAGGTGTAGTTATTTTTATGTCACAGTGTTTTGGGGTCCGATAGGCCTCATTTATCTGTATGTCTGTATCTTTTCCTGTGAAGTTTTCTGTTGCTATCTCTGACAATAGCTTTTTTATGTCTTTTACACTGTCTCCTGCTTCCTCAGTGACTCCAGTCAGTCTTACGCTATTTTTCTTTGAGTCATCTAGAAGCTGTTGAATTGATTTCTCATGGTCCCTTACTCTTTTCCATAGATTATACCTTTCCTGCTCGCTGGCAGCTATGCTGTCCTCTAGGTCTGAGATTCGGTTCTCTGCTTCATTCATCCTATTGCACAAGCTTTCGTTCTCCTTCATCATTCCCTGGAGCTCTGCTTGAAGCTGTTTAAAAGGTTCCATTGCTTCTGCTAACTTGGATTCTATCATCTCACTGATCTCTTCTTTAATGATGTCTTTCACTGTGGACAGTATCTCTGTTTTTTTTTTTTTTTTGCTTTTTGGAGACAGGGTCTCGCTTTGTAGTTCAGGCTGGCCCTGAGCTCACTATGGTGCCCAGGCAAGCCACCGCGAACTCAGCAATCCTCCTGTCCCTGCCTCCCGAGTGCTGGGATTACAGGCGTGAGCCACCATGCTCGGCATTGTGGTATGCGGTGTTGATTGCTGGTGGGCCTGAGTCTCCACGCCCAGCATTGTATGTGGTTTCCGGGGATTGAAGTCAGGACCTTGCGCTTGCGAGGCAGGCACCGGAACCACTGAGCTAACCCTCCGGCCCAGTATCTCTGTTTTGATCTCAGAGATGAGTTCTGATTTCCATTTTGCAAGATCTGCTTTAGTTACCATCTCCAAGAGTCCTGGTGTTTGAGTTTCAGTTTGCCCTATTTCCCTTTTCTCTGAATTTACCTGTGGTGGTGATCTTTGTGTCTGGTTTTTTGTATATTTTCTCATTTCTACTCTTTCGTTGTTATTAATGCTCTTCTTTGTCTGGTGACAGGGCAATGTTCGTTGCAGATCTCTTTCTATTATCTGGGGCCCTTTGGATGCAGCACTTCCCTGGGGGATCCTCCTTTAATCTGTAATGGCCCTTGAGAGTTTTCACTTCTGACATATCATGGGAGGTATTTGAGCAGAACAATCACATCATGTTTGTTACCATAATACAATAAATGCCAATATCAGTATTAAACACAGTAAATAAGATAAAAAGCTTTGTTAAATTCTATTCTGGAGACTTTGAGCTTATGAGTTACCTCTATGTCCCTATGCCAAAATTTAGAATTAATCAGCAATGTGTATACAACTTACAGATCATAAATATAGCCCCCGAACCCTTTGGGGATAAAAGGTCACTGGGGAATCAGGGAGGTAGGGAGACAGGAGGAGAATGAAATAGGGTTATCAGATTTAGGAAGATCACCTATACCCTAGAACCTCATATATGCCAGTGGGTAGTACAGGATAAAAGGGCATATGTCTAACAGCACCAGACCGTTGGAGGCTTTGCAAAGCTTCTTATATAGTACAGAAGAAGAAATAGGGCAGCCTAAGAATCTTTTACTTCTGGGTATTGCTTCTGACAGGAAGATAGGAGAGGGTGTGGGGACAAGAGGTGAATAGAGGTATCTAGGGGTAGATGGCAAAATAGAAGCTAGAATCCCCCCCCCCTTTTTTTTTTGTTATCTTGCCTGGTGTCTCAGTGCATCTCCAGGAGCATGCCTTCTGTGGACTGATGCAGGAGATGGCGCCGGCTCCTCTAGGGCCTGGGTCCTCACAACGCAGCTCCGGGGTGGGGTTTGGGCTGGGCAGAAGCCCTCAATGCTCAGTAGTGAGGCTGGCGCCCAGGGTCAGTACCTGACTCCTCACTACACAGCTCCGGGATACTGTGGGCTGGTGGGCGGCCTTCAGTCCGCTGGAAACAGACGGCGCGGCCCACAGCCGCCGGGTCGGTGTGTGTCGCTCCCTCAGTCCGCCGGAAACGGTTGGCGCGGCCTGCAGCCGCCAGGTCCGTGCGCGCCGCTGGCCTCAGTTCGCTGGAAACGGTCGGTGCCGCCTGCAGCCGCCGGGTCAGTGCGCGCCGCTGGCCTCAGTCCGCTGGAAACGGTCGGCACGGCCCGCAGCCGCTGGGTCGGTCATTAGTCCTAATTTTTAAAGAATTTCTTTCACCATAGATTCATTGAATGTTCACTTTTCTTTCATAATAAAAATTTGATGGAAAAAAACATTTATTTGCAGTGTATGTCATCAAATAGTATAAATTGAGCATAAAATGGTTCTCCTGAAATTTTCTGTTGATTCTTTCAACTTACTGAATGGTTCTTTCTTTTTCCTTTGTGGTACTGGTAGGAATTGAACCTAGCACTTAACACTTGATAGGCAAGCTGAGCTGCATCCAGCCTTTTAGCTGATTGATTCTTATGTTTTCCTTTGCATTTTTTTTTTTTTTTTGAGACAGGGTCTCGCTTTGTAGTTCAGGCTGGCCCTCAGCTCACTATATAGCCCAGGCGAGCCTGGAACTCAGCAATCCTCCTGCCTCTGCCTTCCAAGTGCTGGGATTACAGGCGTGAGCCAACATGCCTGGCCCTTTGCATTTATTTTTGAAACAGCCTTTATCATAAAATCAAATTTTCATTATCAGCAGGACCTGCTGAGGCCTGTGTTGTTTTAAAAATCTCTTTGCCTCTTTTAATATTAATTCTGTTTCATATAGCTAAAGAGTTTTTTGATTGCTTGCTATTATGTGTTTGCAGTAATGGATTAAATCTCTCCATCCTGGTCAGCAATTAATGGGAACAAAATCATTTGACTGTAGATATTGTCTCCTTCTTAAACTTCATGATTTCATAGTTCTGGTATCCACATCTAGAAATTAGAACTAATGATTCTTCCTGAGGTTTTTGCGGGATTTACGTGAGATGATCTTTCTACACTGCACTGCCTGGCAGTATTTTGAACATAGATGATGCTCAATAAAAGTTCATTTTATTTTTTGTTTATGGTGTCAGAGCACCTCTGGGTATGTAAACTTCTTCTGTTGTCATGGTTCCATTAAGGCTTGCCTGACTTGAGTCACCTTAGATATATGAGGCTTGGGCTGTTTGTTTTTATAGTTCTGAGCCCTTTTTCCTCTTCTTTAGATATTTATGTGGGAAGGTGGACTTTCTCATCTTTTATCACCACTTCCCAGAGGTTCCCTGTGAATGCCAGTGGTCAGGGGACATATGTACCAGTGGGTACTATGTTCTTCTTGACAGGGATCTCTGTCTCCATTTGCCACCTTTTCCTGAAGTGGTGTGCCCTTTGCCCCACTGTTCTCCTGGACAGCAGCTGCTCCATCTTTAGTGGGGAATACATCGAAGAGAGGAATAAAGCTCTAAGTGAACCTGAACATTATGAACTGGCAACTAGTGAACCGAAGGCCCTATTGAGATTTTAGAGAGGTTCACACACAGTATATTTTATAATTTTGAGTTTGTAGGAAAGGTTTACAAATACAGATTTTATGTAAAAATCTGGGTTTCTGTCCTCTCTTGAAAAACGGAAATAGAGCTGTGCTGTGCTTCGGAATCTCCTCTTTGGACTCCTTACTCCTGCCCTGCTTGTTTGGCTAAGGTCTTATGAGTCTCCTGGCTGCCTACTGTTGGGAAAAATGGTGCACTAGACCAAGAGAGTCTTCTCTAAATTGGAAAGACTGTCTCTTTTATAGAGCAAGTAGTTAGAGCTTTTCTGACATTTGGGTGGAGAGAAGGAAATGAAAAAATAATCAGAAAATCTGTTTCTAAAGATTTAGGTGGAGGTGGAGGGAGAAAGTACAGGTTTTGAAAACAAAGACAATTCTTTTGTTGTGGCCAGTACTTCCATAAAGAAAGGTGAGCCTGGGAAAGTTAGAGCTGGTGTTCAACCCTCCCTATTTCTTCTGAGAGCCTTTGTTTGGGACCAGGGACTTAGTGGGTTTGACGCTTAGATCTGCCTCTTAACCTAGCTTTGTGATCTCAGGCAAGATGTTTTACTTCTAAACTTTCTCAGCTGTAAAGAGGGGGTTAAAATACCAACTTCAGAGGGTTATATCCAGTCTTCAGTGATACCATTGTAAAGGGTTGTCACCCAGCCATTTCATGAATTTAGGGATTCTTCTTTTTTGTAATCTCTGTTTTTCAGATTTTTTCCAAAACTGTTGTGTCTGTTTCTTGTCTTTGTCTTTGAATCAGTCCTGTGTTTCTCTTACTTTTCTTCTATTTAGTCCCTGCACTCTTAACATGATAGATTAAGCAATGCTTTCAGAAAGAATTCTCAAACATTGCATTGGTTTCTACTTTTGGAGTGTGATTCTATCTACCCCAAAATGATTTCTCGTACATTTAAAATTATATAATATATGTGAACATAGTTTGTATACCATAAAGTTCTACAGATGTTATAATTTAACTGACCAAAAATACAGAACATGAAAGTCTAATTTTCCTGTCTTCATTTTAAAAGTAGCCTAATGTAATATTCAAATACATTTAAATTTTAATTTTAGAAGAATTTAAAGTTGCATTGTTGCTTTTCATTTTATAGATCTAGATTAATATTTTCTAAGGGTTGGTCCTGTTCTTTGCTGTTAGATCTCAGCGATCTGTTTTATTTATTTTGAGATGAGAGTCTCTCTGTGTTGTCCATTCTACACTAGAACTCTTGGGCCTAAGTGGTCCTTCCACATCAACTTCCTTAGTACCTGGGACTGCAGGCATTAGTAATTTGTTTTAGTGTTGATAGGCATTTCTGGACTTTGGAAAATACTAGCTGTCTGATATTTTATACGCTCATTTTTGTTTGGGGGAGAATGGATTGGGAATGACGCATTTCATTATGCTTTAAATTTTGCAATAATGCTGAATTTATATTTGAATGACTAATTCACATATTATTGGAGCATGTATAGTTCAGGGTTCAATATAGATACTTGTTATAGTTTTATTAAAGAGTAACATTTTAAAGAAAACAAAAATTGCACACATCTGTACACCGATAATGCACAGGCTCTGAAATGTGCCCTGATAGGGATCTCTGTGAGCATTTCTACTTTAGCAGCTATAAATGTCTTGCTTGTAAAATGGCTCTCAGGATTAGCAATGCTTTCTAGAAGTCACCCTTTAATAACCTCCCTTGTTTCCTCCTCTCCTACCCTTCCCCTTCTTCTTCCCCATCTCTGAATATCTACGTTCCCTCAGCACACTCTTCATGTGCTTATTATAGCACTGCCTGAAATGCATTGAAATTATTTATTTATTTTTGCCTTGGTATCCTTGTTACCACATCTCTTAAGTATTCTAGTTATTGCGTAGAACATAGTTGCCAAAATGGGAGTAGTATGGGTCATTGAGAGGGAGAGAGTCACTCTATAAACCAGTTGTCCTCAAATGATGTCATGATGGAGTCATAACGAGCCTGGCAGGAATAGAACTAAAAAAGATTAATAACAGAGAACAAGAAGTCCCTTCTTTCTGCTGCTTACTAAGTTCCTGGTGTCTACTTCATTCTTTTCTCTTGGTCACTGACTTCCTGTTTCTTTCTTAGTCCACATGGCAGAACATGTGTGTCAGCTGCTTTGGAATTTTACATGATGCAGCAGATAAGTAGGGAGAGTACCATGACATTTCTAGTCCTAGTTCCAGCACTCCCTGGAAAGGGACTTAGTGGTCAGCTCTCCACCACCGGATTGTGGTGAGAAGGGGGTATTATTGCAGGGATATGGTAGCCTCCATGGCTGCCTGTGGAGACAGGAGGAGAGAGCAGGGAAGGCAGGGTCAAACCCAGGATAAGGATGTAAGGGAACAGCAGTCCAGTGGGTCTACCCGGCCGGGGTGCGAAGGCATGAGGAGAGCCTGTGCCCTTGTAGCTTGGTGTGTTGGTGACTGCTCTGGCCATGGCACCGTAGTGAACACACTGGACTGCTGCCTCTGTCCTCGCTGCTGTTTTCCCTAAATTCTGCTCATGTAGCACTTGACATCTTTACACAGCTGTTTTCTCCTGCTGCTTTGTGTCCTGAGCTGACATGTGGACTGCTGTTCTCCTGGAGGACTCTAAGGTGGGGCATGAGTAGGCATTTCACTATGAATGTATGCTGAGTGAGAAATGTTGTTATGTAACAGACTTTACCACTCCTGAGTAGATCTTGTATGGTAACTATGTTTTTTTTTTTGCTTTTTGAGACAGGGTCTCGCTTTGTAGTTCAGGCTGGCCCTGAGCTCACTATGGTGCCCGGGCAAGCCGCCGTGAACTCAGCAATCCTCCTGTCCCTGCCTCCCGAGTGCTGGGATTACAGGCGTGAGCCACCACGTCCGCAATTGTGGTATGTGGCATTGATTATTGGTGGGCGTGTCTCCACGCCCAGCATTACATGTGGTTACCAGGAATCGAACTCAGGACCTTGCACTTGCGAGGCAGGCGCCGGAACCACTGAGCTAACCCTCCGGCCTGGTAACTATGTTTTTTAAATTCCAAATGACAATATATGGCTGAATTTTCTTTTTTTTTTTTTTTTGAGTCAAGGTCTCGCTTTACAGTTCAGGCTGGTCCTGAGCTCACTATGTAGCCTAGGCAACCCTTGAACTAAGCAATCCTCCTGCCTTTGCCTCCCAAGTGCTGGGATTACAAGTGTCAGCCACCACACCCAGCACTGTGGTATGTGGTATTGATTGCTGGTAGGCTTGAGTCACCATGCCCAGTATTGTTGTATGTAGTTACCAAGATGAACCAGGGACTTTGCACTTGCTAGGCAGGGGCAGAAACCACTGAGCTAAATCTCTGACCTCCAAAATATTTTCTTAATAGATGAGCATATTAAATTGTATTTTATGATGCATTTAACAAACTGATACTGAAAAAAGTAATATGAAACTAGACTGCCAAGCATGTATGGGCACAGTATATATCCTCTTTAAAGGTGGAAGCTGAAAGGCCTCACCTATAGTAATAGTACCTGTTAATAACTAATTTTTTTTTTTTTTTGAGACAGGGTCTCACTTTGTAGTTCAGGCTGGCCCTGAGCTCACTATGTAGCCCAGGCAAGCCTCGAACTCAGCAATCCTCCTGTCTCTGCCTCCTGAGTGCTAGGATGACAGGCGCGAGCCACCATGCCTGGCACATTTTTGCTCTGAGCTCACTATGTAGCCCAGGCAAACCTCGAACTCAGCAATCCTTCTGTCTCTACCTCCCAAGTGCTGGGATTACAGGTGTGAGCCACCACACCAGGCACTGTGGTATGTGGTATTGATTGCTGATGGGTGTGAGTCACCACGCCCAGCATTGTATGTGGTTACCGGGATCGAACTCAGGATTTTGCACTTGGAGGCAGGCCAGGCACTGGAACCACTGAGTTTAATCTCTGGCCCCAATAACTAAGTTTTTATAATTACTGAACCATGTGTCAGACACTAGTACTTCTTATGTGCCTTTTCTTGTTTAATCTTCAAGATGATTTTATGCAGTATTTCATTCTTTTGTGCCTTTTTTTTTTTTTTCTGTTGCCAGGGATCGAACTCCAGACCTTGTGTTTTAAAGGCAGGTACAGCTAAATCCCTGGCCTTTTCTATCTCTTCAGAGATGAAACAGATGTAGTCAAGAGCAAGTGGGGAAGTATATACCCTGGTTAACAGTGATTTGATAATAATGCACAATATGGCAGGCCTTTATCTGTTCCCTTTGTTTTCCTCAGTAATCATAAGATGTTTTCTTAGATCTATCTACACTGCAAATGTGACTATTCAAGCAGTGTAACTGTTCAAGGACCTAACTACAAATGTAACTGTACAAGCTGCAGTATTTTCTACCCGATGTTTCAAGATGTTCTGACCTGATATTTCGAGATACTGTGTTAACTCTACACTTCTGCTTCTGTAAATTGCTTGTCAGGTGTGTGAACCCAACTTTGTTCCACATAGATTTCTATATAACATTGTTTCCATTTCTGTTTGGGGCTCAGACTTTGGAGTCCTACTCCTCTGGGCCTACTGGCATACTAAAAGGTTCTCTCCATCTCTTCAAATGCCTCTCGGTTTCTGCACCTCTGGAGACCTTCAGAGAACTGTAACACTGAGTCCTAACACTGACACTGAGCTGTCTGCTGTAATAGTAGAAAACTCTGTCACACTTCCATTCAGTGCACTCTACTATGACACCTTTCTTCTCTGTGCAAGCTGTAAAAGGTCAGGCATGGAACATCTATGGCGATCACAGTATGTTGAATTTGTGTTTTTACAGGAAAAACTAGCAAGTTATCCAACCAATTAGTGACAGTACAACCTAAGTAGACAGAAAGTAAACATCAGTTTTACTCCCTTGCTGCTCCCCTTTTACCAGCTCTCATCACATTATTGGTATTACAAAACCAGTAATGGCTAGAACTACTCTACGTTGTTTTGGAACAATGTTGTCTTTAGGATTCTTAATAGGCTTATGGGAACAAGTAAGTGAGATAACAGATATGAAAATGCTTCGTAAAGTTTTACTAGGGGTCACAGAGTGGCAGTAGGCACAAGGCAGGTAACATGAGTGGAATGGCATGCTTTGTCTCAGTGTTAGAGACTGAAGAGGGAGAAGTAGAAATTGTGCCACACTAGAGTTTCCCTGTTTCTGGGCTCTAGAAGATGTGTGATATGTGGGATTGTGGGCCCATTGTTTCCTGATACCTAGATTTTTCCAGAACTGCTAGAAATCTAGATTTTCATATGAAAATTTTCAGTTTTTAAAGTTAGTGCAGTTCTGTTGTAGACTCTACAGACCAAACATAATGCTGACTAGAGGCAGTCCTTTGTGCTATAAATATTCCTTCCCTTTGAAAATAATGCTGGCCATTAGTAATATTTATTAACAAGGATTCCTGTTACTAAAGGCATTTAGGAAGTGCCTATAAAAGTGCCTTCCACTGGGAATTTAGCTCAGTAGTTCTGGCACCCGCCTCACAAATGTAAGATCCTGAGTTTGATCCTAAGTACCAAAAACAAAGAATGACTTCCCTTCCTTTTAGCCATTTCTGCTTCATACTGTCCACTGAAAGGTTATTCCCTGAATGTGTTCAGAGAAGCATGGGATTATGATCCTGCCTCTACCAAATTCGTGAGAAAAATAGTTAGGAATCAGACTGCATCCTAATTTTTAGGTAAGAAAAAGAAGTGGTTCCAAAACACGAGAAGAGGGAAACTAATGAGCTCATAAGGCAACTCTTGGAACCCAAGGACAAAGGAAAGGTAGCTGGGCCTTTTGAATGCCAATTCTTGGGAACAGGAGAGACTTGAAGACTATGGAATGGGTTGTACAATATGGCAGCCACTTCATTTGTGGCTATTTATGTTTAAATTTAAAATAATACAGTTATTACAGAGGGTTTCTGTGGGGAATGTATTAGCTTTCTGGTTGTTTGGACAAAATACATGGCATACACAACTTAATGGAGAAGTTTATCTTAATGACATAATTAGGTTCTGTTTGGCTTTTTTGGGGTTTTTGTTATTGTTTTTTCTCTTTTAGTTTTTTTTCTTTGAGACAGGGTCTCACTTTATAGGTCAGGCTGGCTCTGAACTCACTTTGTAGCCCAGGCTAGCCTTGAACTCACAGCAATCCTCCTGCCTGTGCTTCCCAAGTGCTGGGATTACAGGCATGAGCTACCATGTCCAGGACTGTGGTATGTGGTAGTAGGGATCGAACTTAGCACCTTGTTCTTGGCAGCCAGTATTGTGCCCCTGAGCTAAATCCCTGGCCCTCTGATTTTTTTTTTTTCCCCAGTACTGGGAATCAAACTCAAGACCTTGTTCTTGCCAGGCAGATGCCAGAACCACTGAGCTAAATCCCTGGCCTGATTTTTTTCCCCCTATACTGGGAATCCAACTCAGGACCTTGCTCTTGCCAGGCAAGTGTCATGCCACTGAGTGAAATCTCTGGCTCTCTGATTTTTTTTTTAATTACATTTTGGGAAACAAAATAAACATGCCATAAATGGTAACTATAGAATAGTCCAGAAGCTGGACTTTTAAAACATCAGTGAGGAAAATGTACCTTTCAAATGGTGATGGTGTTTGACCTTTTGTTAGCAGTATATCCTATCATAGGGTAAGAAGAGGAAATTTCTAAGTGCAGTATTTTAGTAAGAAGTAAATAGAACCTCTTTGTACTATATAGGAATTTTATTGGTTTAAAATTGCAAATGTAATAAATACTGGAATACATAGTATATTTTCTTTTTAAAATGTATGTATTTGATAAAAATGAAATATCAGTGTTGTCATTCTTAATATATGTATAACAACTACCTGTATAGCCAACTAATACTATTTCCCCATTTAATTCTAGAGGTTGTTAGTTTCTTTCCTCTTGAATAGACAAGATAATTTACCTTGTCCAGATAGTCAGTGGCAGAAAGCAGTATCTGTTCAGTGCCAGTGATCATTTCTTCAGTGATCTAAAAACTACATGAAATGTAACTGAAAACAAAAAAAGAAGCAAAAATAACCTTTAGCATGCAAATTCATAAAAACTCTGCTTGCCAGAATTTATAGAAATATTCTTTAGATACCTGCTTCTGTACCAATAAATTATGGTATATTTCCTTGATTCTGTGATTCACATTTTTTCACCTTTAAGGGTCTCTGAAATCAGGATTAACAGTGGAAAAACAACAGTAATTATTTGTGCAAGTTGTAGTGAGCTGGCCAGAAGGGCTGCTGTGGTCACATGGTCTCTTTTCTCCAGAACATCATCAGCCTGGTCGTGTCCATGTGGTAGAAAGGCAGAAGCAAGAGACCAGCCCTGTGCAGGTCTGCCAGCCTCTGCTTGGGTCACTTTTGCTAATGTCAGGTAAGCCAAAGCAAATTACAAGGCTAAGCTCACGGTTAGGGAATGCCAAAATAGACTGCTGCTCACTGAAAGGTTCATTTCAGTCTCCTTGCTGAAAAGTTTACTGTACATACTAAGATGGGAGAGACTTCTGAGGACATTTTTACAAGCAACCTACCATGATACTACAATGACTATCATAGTTTAATCCATGTCTTTTCTGAGTAAAATATAAAATAATGTTATCTTATAATCGATGGCTTGTTAGAGTTGATAAAATGTAGTGTGTATACTGGATTTTTAATTGAATCAGTAAAAACATTTTCAGTGTTAAGAAATTAAAATAATATAGGAGTGTAGGTGTAACAGTGTCACTCTACTCCCTACTCCCACTTCTCAGACCCTAGCAGTGGTAATGAACCTATGGCACTCGGGCTACTGTGGCCATCCAGAGCCCTGTCTTGGCATGTGAGCGAAGTCACCCCAGCCGCCGAGCATCGGGTAACGGTTGTTTTCTCTAAACTAAAACCCTCAGTATTCAGGTCTAATTGTAGTGTTGACACTGTGTGATGAATTAATGGGTTTTGGGTTACAGTTTGGGCAGTCAGTCTATGAAAGGTTTGCTGGCACTTTGGCTTTTACTTGTTATGATAGGCTCAATAATGACCATCCAAGGATACCTACATTCTAATCACCAGGTCTTGTGAATTTGTTACCGTACATGGTAAAGTTTTTGCAGATGTGATTAAATTAAGGATCTTGAAATGGGATTTTTTTTGAACTGTTGGGATGGGTCCAGTGTAAT